>JAPCYS010002935.1:0-37586 GCA_028641055.1 Alopecurus myosuroides
TAGATTTGCTTGGACCTGCTATGTTTATGTTGTACCACTCTGAGGAATGTAATATTCACGGATAAGTCCTTCTGTGAGTATTATGTTAACGACTTGCGCACTACATATGCAGTGGTGTGCTGGGTCACCACAAGTGGCAACAGCTACAAGGCGTACAACACCATGGCGGAGGCAGAACCTCGATACGCCACTTACCTAGCGAGAGGGAAGACAGAGAGAAAGAGGGCCTGGATGACCACCTTCTCCATCGCCATGCTAATACTCCTTGTGTTGATGCTGTGCAATATGTGTCTAGCTTAACTTTGAGTGTATAGTGGAACTATCTCAAATCGAGACTATGTAAGACAAAATTGTGTATTATGTGTTGATGATCGATACTATCGAATGCCTAATAGTTGATGATGCTATCTAATGACAACCATTTTGGAATATGTTATTTCATGTATATTTCTGTTAAATATGTGTTTATTCCTATATAGCTGATTGCATCTAGAAAAATCCTGTTATTTTTGCCCCCAGGTACAAATTACCTCAGGCGCATAAGAAGTTATATCACAGTCGAATACTTACCCCAGACGCATAAATACAAATTTGCCAGAGCTAGTGGATACCGCAGGCGCATAGAACGAATTCGCCAACCCTATATTTCAATACCTCAGGCGCAGCTGCTTATTCGTCCGCGGTAAGGCAATACCATTAGCGTGTAGGTAGCAGGCGAACTGTAGTGTTTCTCTAGTAGTGTTAGGAACAAGATTTAGGAAAGTGATATAAATTTGGTTGACTACTACACGTGAACATGCACGTACAATATATAAAGAAAACCGAATTAACTGTTCTCAATAGGAAAAATATATCCTACTAACTATTGTTCTTGTAGACGTGATTTTTCTTTTTGGTTCTTTTCGACATGACTTGCATAGACACCGAGTCCATCTCTGGCGCCTCCGCATGTGGGCCGTTGTTTTCATTGGTCGCGCCTGCAACGCTTCGCGTGCACGTGCGTATGCCTAGGAGTGTCATGGGGGATGGCAAAAAAGTTCCATGATCATTATGGTTGGATGGTCTTCCTCCAAAGGTCATTGTCCCAGACCTTTATCAGGCCTCCAGGTGCAAAAACAAAAGTGTGCATGACGCTCTATCTGACCTCAAATGGATCTTAGACCTGTCCATTGATAGCTTTACGACTCAATGTATTGGGAAGTTTGCTCATTTGTGGGTCCTCATCTAGGAGGTCACCTTAGCGCCAGGCATTGACGATACCACTCGGCAAAATCTTCTTACAATGCACACTTCATTGGTACCTCCTCCTGCCCTTTTATGAGCATTGCCCCCGAAGACTTGGGACCCTCCAACATGCAGTTTCTTTGTCGGGTTGGCCGTACAAAACAGGCTCTAGACCCAGATTGCCTTGCTATTAGAGGATAACCTCACCAACCTACTTGTCAGTTTTGCATATGCCAGGCGGAGACGGTAAGATACATCCCTTTTGAGTGTCTTTACTCCAGGCTTGTTTGGAATTCCACTGCGGTTTGACATAAATGTCACACACCCTCCTACAAGATCTGGGCCCTACAAGGAGTCGAGGACAACCATTTGGCGACAGATTAAATTTTCTTCAAAGGGATTAAATACGGCGATCACCGGTATTACGTGGGAGATCTGGAAGGAGAGGAATGCAAGTGTTTTCAACAATAAATTCTTTATACCAGTCATGTTTTTCCAACGCATTAAAGATGAAGGAAGGAATTGGATCAATTGCAAGAGCTAAGAAACTTGCTGAGTTGACTTTCCTATGTTTACATTTTTATTGTTGGCCTAGACCATGGATGTTTGCTCCTCCTCTATCTCTTCTCTAATATATAATTTTCCTTGACGCCCGTACGTTTTGTACGTCGCTGACACCGTTTGATTTCGTAAGTCGTAGCAGTCCGTTGCCTCGAGTTTTTTTTTCCTATGACTGTTATTTTTTGAATACGATTGTGTCACGGTTTATTGGTTTGTGTTTTCCGTGGTGAGGAGGAGAGAGCCCATGCACTTTAGCCCGGCCCATCCAATTTGTGCCTGCAAGGCTGCAACCGAGTATCTCGATCATACTGTGTTGGCTAGGTGTCCTCATCGGTTTCTACTAATTGGAGTTGTGTAACATGTCCGGTTTGTAATTCTATACGCGTGCTTGTTTGAGCTACGAGCAGTTGGTCAGGATCCTCTCGTCACGAACGGCAAAAGTTTCTGTTTTTCGAGTGTTTCCGCGAAGCCTGTCCCTACCCTCCTCTACTGATAACGGTGGGCGTCTATAATCTGGTTCCGAGTCGTCATCGATTGTGGAAGGAGAAAGGACTCCGTTCTGTTTGGTGGGACAAGAAACTATCCTTCATTTTCAATTCAGTGAGTTCCATCCATGTTTTGCCCGGTCCGCCAGTGTAGGAGGAATGGTCGGCGGCGCTCACTTAGGCTGGTCATAGTGGGGAGTAACTTAGACTAGTAACTTGCCAATGTTACTAGTATATGTTACTACCCTCATAGTGGGGAGTAACATATATGTGGTGTCATGCATGTGTGCATTAATTAGTTTGTAGACTCATAGTGCATTGGTATGTGTGATGTTACTGTAACATACTCCCTCCGTCCTTGAATAAGTGTACCTCTAGAATTGGTCCTAGTCAAACTATTTAAAATTTGACCAACTTTATATAAAATAACATCAATATATAAGATATAAAATCCATGTATTATTAAAATATATTTGAAAAAGAATCTAACGATACCAATTTAGTATCATAAATGTTGTTACGTTTCCCAATAAATTTGGTCAAACTTTAAAACAATTGACCTCCATAAAAGGAAAACGTACACTTATTTGAGGACGGAGGGAGTATTATGTTACCACACTCATCTCTCACATCATTAATAAGATGTCACATCATCATTTTTGCCTAAATATGTGTGATGTTAGCACCCACTATGAGCAGCCTTAGGCTGGCCACAGTGGGAGTAACATAGCTAGTAACATCGGTGCCACCTAGGTAAAAAAGATGATGTGGCACATATTTAATGAGGAGAGAGATGGGGGTGGTAACTAGCTATGTTACTGTAACATCACACATTCCAACACACAATGAGTCTATAGGCTAATTAATATGACACTACCTAATGTTACTTCCCACTAAAGAGGTAGTAACATAGTCTAGAAAAACGTGTATGTTACTTGTCTATGTTACTCTCCATTGTGACTAGCCTGACAACAGATTTGGATTAAACAAGATAGTCAAGTGGATGGGAAAGCGAATCATTGGCTCACTGGCTCCGACATGAGTCAATGCCGGGCCCAAAATCCAGTTACAATGAGCTCTCACCGCCTTATTCCAAGTGCAGCAGTAGCCATTAATATTCACGTAATTTACCTTTTTCCTGCCAATAAAGCATACTACGTTCTAAATTATTTCTGCCTCGGTAAATGTTATACTTGATATGACAAATAAGAATATGTCCACTAATCAACTAATTTGATGTACAATTCCGTGGTAGTTCAGAACTTCATATGTGCATTGCAAGTTACATATCAACTTGAACGATGAGGTGGCACTGCTAGCTCTAAAAAAAGTTGTTTAAAAAAAATTGTAGGCCTACAAACCACTAGATGACTTTACTAATATTCAGTAGATTTACCTTTTTTTCTTACAAATAAAGCGGTCTAAATTTGTTTTCTGTCCCCAAAAAAGAAAATAGATGTCCAAACCAAGTGAATAGCACCAAATGTTCTAAATTAGTTCGGGGCCAAAGTTCCGGATCATGTATAGTAATTATAAACATTTTCTTAGCTTTTCTTTGCTAATATTAGACTTTTATTTTTCTAGAACTTAATGTCTTGTGTGGCGTCGAAATTCTTACTATGTGGTTCAAAAGCTCAAGCTCGTCTCATATCTTACCTACATCTGGCCTCGTCCCGTGGGCAAGCTCAGCTTCGTGCTGCTGCAGTAGCGGGAGTGTGCCGTCGCATAGTCCGGCATGGACGACACGGAGATGGCGTCGACACTTCCGATTCAGCGAGTTGGTAGGAGCATAAGAACGCCTTCTAGCAACGCACGGGCACGCTTGCTAGTCAATTTATACAAGGCAAAGTTTTTGCCTTGTTTAAAAAAAAACAGTTCTCAACAGGAAAAAAAAGTCCTACTACTATTGTTCTCGTAGACTGATTTTTCTTTTTGATTTTTTTTACATGACATGCACAGGGGCGGACCCAGCGGAAAAAGGGACCGGGGGCCTCCATGTATAAAAAAATCAGCAGCATTTTTTTTGAGAAAGAAAAATCACCATATTAAGCTTATAAACGTGTAAATCTGACACGTCGATCTCTGACACGTCCGCATGCTGGCCGTTGTTTTCATCAGTCGCGACTCGCGACGCTTCCGCGTACACGTGCGTGCCTATGGCCTAATTTTTATCTGGGCATACATGTTTCCGCCGAGTTTTTTGAAGGCCGGAGGTTCTTTGCTCGTGCACCCGATCTGTGCGAGCACGTGCACATAAGCGTACATACTGGCAGAGATGGACGGAAAGTTAAGGTTTATCTGCTGCTTGGAGCTCGACGCCTCGGTCCCTGACAACGACGTGTGGAAGGACAACTGATCCTCCAGAGGCGTGCACGGACCTGGTCAGGGGCGGAGACAAGGGGGGGCTAGCAGGGGTCAGACCCCCTTGAATGGTTCGCCCCCCTAACATATTGCAGCATATACTAATCGTATAATACTGGTATATACATGCTAATAGCTGCTCATAACTATGTATTTCTCTTAGTATTTAAGCCCAAATCTAGTGGAAGTCTGTCTTACGCACCCAGCCCCCAATCAATAGGCAACAACTCATCTAGCTAACTTCCTAGGCCAGAAATCGACGTCTCCTCTCGCCTCTCAAACATCACAATACAATCGATCTGGCTGCCCTAATGTTGTTCTCGCTCGAAAACAGCCAAACTTGGATGGCAGATGGCCGGCGAGTAGCGGCGGATATGGCAACGCCGGTGATCTTCGTTACCCGGACGCCGTATCGTTTGCGACATGGGTCCGTCATGAAATCACCACCGAATTATCAATCATGTACAGACAGAATACACACATGTACGCGCTTACGTGATCAATTCCCTCTTGTTTAATTTTTCCAATATTTTTTTAGTAACAAATGAAGAAAATGGATATACTAGTTCCTAAAAAGATGAATATAATAAATTGGTTTTCAAGCCAATTGTTTAAACCTCCAATCTGGGGTGCCGCTGAAATTTAATATCCAAGTGTTGACAATAGTAGTAGATCTATGTCTAAATTCTTAAACGGTAGTGTCTGTTTTATTAAATACCTACGTTATATGATTTGAGATAGAGATAAAATATTCATGTCATTCTTTTGGCAAATACATGGAAATATCGTTTTTTATTTCTGGCTCGGTATCTTGATAAACGATAGAAGTACTTCACTTGCGACCTTCAATGGCTCGCCCCCCCTATATCTAAATCCTGGCTCCGCCCCTGGACCTGGTGCCCATCGTCGTGGACCTGCCGGTGGTATGAGAGGACGAAGAGTTTCAGCGCATCCATGTAATTCCGGACTTAAACACATCATCTTCGATGGCAATACTTCTCTCAATCTTTTGGTACATGCTAGACAATTATGTTGGTTTTCACCACCAATCCAACTCCAATTGCTTCTTGGAAAGAAGCCACTCAACAAAACAAGACATAAACAAGAAAGGCAGAAAAACGAAAAACAAAAAAAAGAAACCCGGGCCTGTGCATCTTAGCATCTATTTTTGCACTAAATCATATTCATGCATGCAATTCCAGCGCCGACAGGGGCGGGCAATGTGCCTGACACTCTTCCATGGAATGATAACACGGTGAGCCGAGTCGATCGTTCAGGCAGCAGACGCAGTGGAGAGTCCTTGGTTCACCCATGTCCTTACAATCCCTAGGAACACACCATTTTAAATTTAGTTTGCTCTCAACTACTGTTGAGTCCACCGTAGTCGTCTCAGCATGGCCGTCTTTGTTGTTGCTTCCGGCATCAGGACGACCTACATATACATATTGATGATTGTAAAAGCACAATACACGAGTATATATTCATAGATCTCATATATATATCTAAGTAGACAGAACAATTTTTCTAAAATATATCGAACTTGATGCATCCATGAAAATTTGGTAATACTTGAAACTAGCTGCAAAAAAAGAAGATACGATAGCTAGCAAATACTAATTAGTATGCTTACATTGTCCGACGACAAGAAGGCACCCGATGGACACAAGAGCTATCACGTACAGCACGGTGCTGTTCTTCATGATGGATCTAATTTATGCACTATTGGCGAGATTTTTTGTATCGACTATACAGGAGAACGCAAGTGAGGCAATGACTCATCTAGCCCCGTTATATATAGGTACGATGTCAACTACAAAATAAATGGATATATCTGCACAGCTACCATACATTCATGATAGACCTACCATACGATATTGATTGCCACATGATTTGTGAATCACTCAATTAAAACACAGAGATGCATTATTACGTACGTGAGAGAGTCCTGGTTTGGAATGCGTACTATAAGCAGGATACATGTGCGAGATTTGTTGCCCATGTTGAGATCAGTAAATATACAGAGCGTATATACAGTATAACTCATCTCAACTACTAAGGGCATGTACAATAGGGTTACGTCAGCCTTCCATTAGCGTTGGCACGTTAGTTTTTTTTTAGTTGGAGGAGAGAGAATTAAGAGAAAAAATGTTGTCTTCTCTTAGCTAAGAGATGATCTCTTAAAAAATAAGAGAAGCCTATTCTCTCCATTTTACAATATGTCTTCTCTTAGCCACACAATTTGCTAAAGAAAAAAATTAATCGTACTCCGACTCCGTCGATTCCGCTCAAGGCCCTACTGATGATTTTACATTTTGCCCCTTGTGAAACAGCAAAACCAACCCGCGCTCCAGTCTCTTTATCCCATCCCTCCTCCGGCTGCCGTCCTCCAGCCTCCCCATCACTTCGTAACCCACACCAAACGAGCGCCATGCTCTCTCCTATCGAATCGATCTGGGTTGTCGGCCGTCGCTGCCCTCAAGTTTCCCGACGTCGGCAGCTAACCGCCCCAGATCCAGCCTTTCGCTTCCCTCCCGTTCGACCCGTCATCGGCAACTGCGCGTTCCTCTCTTTCCTTACCTGCGCCGGAAAGGAATCTCAGATCCGGCCGTCAACTACGACGGAGACTGGTCGTTCAGGCTTCACGGACCCGTTCCATGCGGCAAGCAGTAGCACGATGCCTTCGGTGCTTGCCCGCTTGATGACCCTTCCAGAGTTCATGTACAAGTTGTTAGCGATGTGAATAGGGCCATGATGGCACACGACTACAGCGACAAACTGGCCAGTGTGGTCGAGATGGTGCGTGGCCATGAAGTCATGATTGGAGGGCAGAGACCGCCATGACCTGCAGATGGCATACAAACAGTGGAGCGGTTTGACAGGGTATCGGTCCAGTAAAGCTGAGTGGTCCATAGTGGAGCACTCGATCTAGGTATTTACACAACAATCTACTGCTTCTCCTGAGTTATAAGGTGCTATGGGTAAACATTTTGTTTCAACCAAACAATACATGGATGCATGCCTGGCACATTCATTCTTGTAGATGTAAAGTTATTGATATGCACTTGGTACTTTGCATCTCTCAGTTTGGCATTTGATATTTTATTATTCTCATGCCTTAGTGGTGGTCAAGGAAAGGGGTAAATAAGCTTTTGCCAGTCAAGTTTCAGAGGAAAGAACAAAGAGAGAACAAGAATCAGCACGAAGAGAAGTTGGTTAATTAAAGTGAAATACACAAGGTGGTATTCTTCAGTTTTGGTGACAAACTTTCAATCTAGTCACCGCTCCCGCACCTCTCGTAATATTCCACTACTTGTACAATGTTTGTAATTTAATTGCTTAAATGACTTCTTATCGCGTTTGCACCTTCAGTCAGATGTGAATATTCCACCATGCCATATATCTCAAGTTACTTGATATAATGTTTATAAGTTGATTTATTAAATGATTTCACATCACATTAGCACCTTCAGTCAGACGGCTGTCCCTTTTGGAGGATAATTATGTTTCACTCATAAGGAGTTTGATCATTCCACCTTAGATTGAATGCTATTTTTTCCATACAGCATGGATCGTCCATTTTTTTTTCATTTGAGAGTGAATACACTTCTTTCTTTTCTATGCAGGTTGGAGAATGTATCGACTACGATGCAGTTAAAATATGCAATTATTATGATGTCCGTGTACAACCATTGATGGATTTGTAGCTATTGTGAATGCCAAGTTATCTGGGTCTCTAGAAATAATGGAGTCTTGCTGCATTAACCGAAATGATTACACATAAAGAGATAATATATATTATTATCTATTAAGTACCACACTCTCTGGGAATTTCGGTTAGCATCAGAAAGAAACTGAGTCTTCAATCTTCAAGTCTTTACTCTGTCCACAATGTATGACGGCAATGTATGGTTGGCTAAATCACGCACATTGGAAAGAAACATCAGCACATCTTATTTTGTTATAAGAAGGAAAATTGTTAGGATGTGGAAAATATGTTTTTTTTTGAGCATTACATGGTTATGAGTTCAGTTTCTGATTGATTTTCTTACTACTGTTGTTAGCAGACATAAAGTGTATATGCATTCAGAGGTCAACAAGGACAATATTAATCTTAAACAACAAGGGAGATTATCTGTTTGCATATATAGAGTGTATATTCATTCAGATGTGAACAAGTCCAGTCTTACTCTGAAACAACAAGGGGCATTGTAAAATGATTGTCAAATTAACCTCTTCGTGTTAATTTTCGGTCAATGTTTCCTACTTGGTTATTTTAATCTTACCAATCTAAGTATGCTAAGCTCTTTTGAAGGTTACTATAACCCACTAGGAAATTATCCTGTCATTTAACATGAGATACTACAAGAACTGAACCTTGAGAAAAAGAATATGTAAATTTTAAGAAAGACGCATCATATCTTCTACCTAAAGGCGTTGGCCTTATAATGTGAAGTTTTTGCCTATGTTGGAACTAGACCTTATAAAGGACATGAGCTCCCTAGCCCAGCAATCTGAACCAGTTCTGGTCACACAAAGGGGCCAAATGCTTTTATGTTATTTTCTTGGCGTTGAAATGTCAAAGACACAAGTGTTGAAGTGCAATGATTTGATCAAAGTTCATTATTCTATTTTGATTCAGCTGGGAACCTAGGATAGACAACATTGTTCCGGAGGATGTAGGAGCCTGCAGAATGTAAGGATATCAACCCTGTTTTCTGCTCCAAAGTGGACTATATTTTATATGTATTCTCTAAATTCATTGTATGTTTGCTCTTTGATTTGACAATCATCTGGATCAGTAAGTAGCAGCATGAATAAACGACATCTATTGTTACTAGCCAACATCCTTTCAATCTGAGAATATAGGTGAATGATTAAAATCTTTGGCTGTGATTACGTTTGTTAGTTGGCAAGTTGGTAGTAGTGGATTTCAATAGTCATAAAAAAGGTCTACCATATCGCTATATTGGATGAAGCATGAATTCTAAAGAACATTAGTTTATTCAGATAGTACAGAAAATTCTTACCGAGGATGAGAATATTTTGTTATTATCGCTCAAGGACTTTCTTGGACAATAGATAAGCCCGATGTTTGGCACTTCGTCCGACTTAATTTTGTTGACCACATATCTCCATTAGATTTTGTTTCAACACATTGAAATAAAAATAAGTTTGTTCTACTACCAGACTGAAAATAAATGTTTTGGTTGTTGTTATTGCAACAGGTAATCTGTATGGCGTAATTTTCTTGAACACATCCACCCATTAGCATTTTATTCACTACCTTGAAAGGAAAATACGTCCATTCCGATACATAATTTAAATTGTTGTTTTTTGCATGCTTTGACTATTCTTATGGCAAGAGGGTAGTTGTCGAAGCTGAATAAAAAATCGGCACAATGTCGGGATGTATGACATATTTGAAGAACTTTTGCTCGCGGATTCTCTATTTTGCAGCACGGGTAAGGACTGCTTCCATGATGTTGGAACCGGCAAGAATGACAACGACAGTAACAGTTACGACAGTGGGTGGTCAAGGTACCAAATAAAACCATAACACGAGCATGGACAAGCACTTGTGCAAGTTCCTTCATGAGAGGATGCCAATGGAAGACCTCATGCATATTATATTGCCAAGTTGGATGTTGCATGAAAATTTTTGTAACAAAAAGGAAGGACCAAAGAACATAAGTTTATTCAAATAGTAGAAATAATGCTAATGACGATATGATATATGATCATGTAGGGAGAGGATCCCTAGTTTTAACATATTTTGAAACTGAAGTTGTGTGCAAGAGTCGTTTTCTAAAAATGATGCCCCGGACTGTAGCCGCTATAAGCCCAACTAAGAATTTACGCTATAGCTTGAGCTTGTAACACATCCCCATGTGAAAGACAACCAGCTCCAATAATGAATATTTTGATCGATGTCAGCTTGTAGGCAATTTGCTATAGTTGGAGAAAAAACACGGGATGAGTGACATGTTGGGGTGGGGTTTCAGTGAAGCACAGTCGTAGAATGTAGAAATCTTGATGGACCCGTGGCAACGCACGGGTATTTAACTAGTTCTCATTAATTGCTAGAGATTGCTAGGGATGACAATAAGAGCAAACGTCGACTTTCCTATAGACACCAAAGTTAGTGTACAGGAAACAATCAGCACCCTCCGATCTAATCCGTTAAACGAAATCCAAGCGTGTACATTACTCGAATGGTCTGCCAAACGATCAAGCGGTTGAGATTGAATGTTTCCTAGCAGACCCCCACGTGTTCTTTCCCCGATCCACTCGAGACGTCCCGTAAATCATGGAACACCACCAAACCGGTTCTGCTAAATCAATCTCCACGTCTTAACGAATTCGGAATCCCGTCTAGGCATCCACCAAGGGCTCGCTGCGCCATGCCTGGAGCGGGCGACGATGACCCTGGCCACCAGGGCAGATGCGGACAAGAACGCCAGTAGCGCCGGTCCGCTGTGAGCTGCCGGAAGAGCAGGCGTAGCCCACCTGCGTGTTGCAGCACTCGGCGAGGCGGCCGACCACTAGCGAGAGCGGACTGTGCCTGACGCCAGGGCTGATTCTTCGCCCCTTCCATGTGGAAAAAGAGATAGGGGAAGGGAGGAGGAGGCGGAGATGCAGCCCAATATTAATATGGTCTTCAAGCGCCCGGATCCGTGACAAGATTCGAACAGGTTTTTCTTAATTCTTAACCACTTCAAACTGATCGCTATTCACAGATGATGGGTTGCTCCCTGTTGCCGCCACTGAGTGCCGCTAACCCACGTGACGCGCGTTACGCCCTGACGCCGTCACAAGCTAGGCGGCACCCTGCGCCGCAGCCTAGCTATATGCAGTCAGTTAAATTGTCCATATTATTCTATATGAAATGGTTTTTTTTAAGGATACGTCATGGGAGACGTATCGGATTCAAGGATATCTAATTTCTTTTAAAGAGCACAATATCTTATACATCTCTCTTCACTAACAAGGGTTTTCCAGGAGTTAGGTCGTGATCTACACAGATAACTTGCAGTGACTTTTCCTTGCCTAATCTGTGACTTCTGGCTGGCAATGATTCAGTTTTAGTTTCATAAGTTGACTAATCTCTGTTATTGATATCGTTATGATATATGCCACTCTAGAACCTTGTATATTTGTTTGATTTTAGTTACATGCTTGCTAGAAGCTACATGACAAATTATTTTGTTACATCATTGGTGTTGGCATTCCAAATTTCGTACCTAGAAACACCACTGAAATCTTATATGGAGTTATATATTTCACTGGCACAACGACTACTCTCAGTAAATTAGTGGCACAACTATATCAGAAATACAACTCTTGTCTAATTTTGTTTTATTAGTAACCTGATTTCCTCCTTATTGCTTGTACAAAAGAGATCATTGCTCTCGAGGAAGAGATATTATGCTGTCTGTTGAGTTAACTTACATCTGCAGTATTGATTGCAATGCATGAACCTTATATGTCTGTTGAGTTAACTTGAGGGTGGGCTTTCATTGTGCCTTCTAGAATTGTCCATGGCGACTCCCTTCGGTCTTAGGTCTTGGGCCTTGGACCGGGTAGCCTCACCCGATAGGTCCAGGATTCGTCCCCTCGTCACGGAGGCGTCGGGTGTTGTTCGGGACGAAGTGGAATATATCTAGGGTTTACGTCTCTGGGGAATAAATAAGCGAAAGGGCAGAGGCGGTGGAGGCCTAGGGACCCCACACCACCCCACGGCGCGGCCAGGGGGCGCACTGCCCTATGGTGTGGGCCCCCTGAGGCCCCTCTCCGGGTATCTCCGAGACTCCGTGGAACCTTCGGGAATTCGAAAACTTCCGGGTATCGAATTTTCCAATTCCGAGAATATTTCCTGAACAACTTTTCTGAAACTAAAAACAACATAAAACATGGAACTTGCTCTATGGCATCTTGTCAATAGGTTAGTCCGGAAAATCGATAAAAAGACATAAAGTGTATAGCAAATATGTGGGAAACAATAAGAAAACAATATGGAACATCAGAAATTAGGGATACGTTCATGACGTATCAGTTGCCCTTTCGACACTTGTCATGTGTTTCCTTCTCGTACGGTATTTGCGCGTAAGTGTAGGCTTCACCTTCCGTGCGATCTCCCGTAGGTTTCTGCATGCGTGACAAGTGGCAACACGAGAGTGTTTTCGGAGGATTTCTCCTCCACGCACGGAGGGTGTACATGCATTTATTTCAACATTCGTGTGTGAATATGAATTATCTTATGAACTATTTATTGAAATTATAAATCATTTTTAGATTTGAAATCTTCGCGTCGAGATATTGAAACAGGATCCCGTATTGATATGTTTTGACAAACTCTTTTTTGTAATTTATACTTCCTGTTGAGTATACTTTGTACTCACAGTAGCATCGTGTACGTATAATAGCAGCGTGAGTGTACATCTAGTAGGAGTGCGTGGTTGTACATCCATTAGAACCGTGTACATCCGGTAGCAGATTAGGTCTGTATCCATTAGCATCGTGTATCTTCAGTATCAACGTGATTGTACTTTCTGGTACATCGTCAGTGTACATCCAGTAGTAGCGTGTACTTTTGTTAGCAACGTGGTTATATGTTCAGATATATCATGAATGTACTTTTAGTAGCAACATGTGTATATTTTCAGTAGCATTCTGGGTGTATATTCGGTAGCAACGTGAGTTTACTTTCAGGTGTAATTGTATGTTCGGAAACATCGTGAGTATAATTTCAATAGCACCGTGTGTATTTTTTGGTACAAAAATTGGTGTACTTTCAAGTACAGCGTGCGGCTTATACAAAATGTTTTAGATATAATTTATACTTTTCAGGTGGTGCGCCGTAGCACCATGTTCGAAGCGAAGCCAAGCCGTAAATCGCACAACGACCAATACACGCTTCGATAATCGCCCACAACAACCTATGCATTTAGTCAAATAAAAATTATAAAAATTTGATGAGGAGGAAGCCGAGTAAGAAAATTTCGAGGGAAAGCCGATCCACAACTGTAGAGAAATATAGAGACCATTGTCGCTAGGCCCATCCACGGAAACCTTGTACGTTCCAGAGACTGCCCCACGTACGGTGCAATCTGTAGCCTAAAGAAAAAACGCATGCACGTAAGCGAGAGTATAGAACTATAGATTTCAGTTGTTCAATTTTTTTCCGCCATGCTGGTCCTAACTTGCGTTCTCCTCGCCCCCCGCGTACGCTCTCGCGTATCAGTCCTCTCTCGCCTCTATTGGACACGCGTCACCCTCGTAGCTGTCCTCTGCTCGCTCCGGGTCTTCTGAAAGAGAAACCTTTTTTTTTTAGCGGTTACCCATTTCTTGAAGATATCATTTTTCTACTGGCTAGGCAAGTCGAGCGCCTGGCCGGCCTGGCCTCCTTCAATGGTTCCCCACATGCAGCGCAAGTACTTGGTGGGCCATCCCAATCTGGCACATGCATGGCTCGTTTTATGTTGTATTCTTATTCTTGTATATTTTATTATTTTTACTTTTCGAATTTCTTTATGTATTCAACATATTCGTGTGGTTTATTTAAAAAAAAAGCAGTGTCGTTATTTTATATGTGATTTTTTTTTTTTAACATCTATTTTGGAAGAAATGGACATTTTCCTTTGGCACAATGAATATTTTACTTTAAGTCTATTTACAAATACAAAACATTTGAACAACTTTATGCAAACATGTTTTCTGAAGAACATGAATATTTTTTTCAAAAAAAAATTACACATGAATTTCTTTTCCAAAGCATATGACCCTTATTTCAAAGGGCTTTTTATCGAATTGCCCACAGCGGACCACTTGCACTCAGTTTTACCCCTAGAGCTGAATCGACCTCAGTTTTGCCCCTAGTATGTGCGCAACTACTATGGAGAGGCTGGAACGGTAAGTTTGGAGTCGACTCCGTTTCGCGAAGTGGGACCGAGGAGTCAGACTCCGTTTCGCGAAGTGGGTCTGGGTAGGACTGCCAAGTTCGTTGAAACCATCTGGAGCTTACAGGTGGGACCGCGCAGTTAGTTCACTACGCTGAATAGTCCACACCCGAGTTTCCCGCCACCACCGTCGTGCGCTGCCGCCCAATTTAGTTGACCCGCCGTCGTGCGCTGCCGCTCTCGCCGCCGCCACCGCCGCACCATCCCCTGCTGCGCCACGAGCACATGCGGCACCACCACCACCACCACCACCACCACCACCGCCGCTGGGTTCGGCTTGGGGGCGAAAAGGCGTGGCAGCCCACGCTGGCCAAAGCTGTCAGCGACGCGTGGAAAAACCGTGGGCCCCCGGGTCGTTCAATGTCTGCCGGAGTAACGGCACGCGCGTCGCAGTAAATAACCCGCCAGGGCTACAAAAGGCCCCTCACCGCTCGCCGCTCTCCCCATTCTCGCCGTTCATCTCCTCGCTCTCACCGCACAAACTCTCATCGCCCTCGCCGCACTTCACCAGACACCCCGAGACGATGCCTCGCCGACTCCGTGCATGGCGCAACTCGCCGTTGTACTGCCGACCCACGGCCGCGACGCGGGGCCACAATGACGGCGAGGAGAACGAGCAGCCGACGCCGGAGGAGGCAGCGCCCGAGCAGCAGCAGCCGCAGGAGGAGGCGGGGCCCGAGCAGCAGCAGCCGCAGGAGGAGGCGGCGCCCGAGCAGGAGCCGCCGCAGGAGGAGGCGGCGCCCGAGCAGGAGCCGCCGCAGGAGGCGCAGCGCTGGAGGAGGCTCAGGAGGAGGCAGCCTATCTGGCCCGAGCAGCACGCCACCGTCTACTCATTCGAAACATGGCGGAACGAGAAGGCGTTCCACACGGTCCGCTCCTGGCTCAAGGAGGCGGCGGCAGCGGCCGAGGCTGCCGCTGTTCGTGCATCCCTGGAGACCCACCAGAGGGAGCAGGCGGAGCGCCAGGTCTACCGGCAGCTCGCCGGAACCGCGGCGTCGGATGAGCAGCAGGCGGTCATCGCGCTGTACGAGAGCGACCGGCGCAAGGCTGCCCTGCAGAGCGAGAGGCGGGACCGCCGACATCCCTCCGAGTAGGCGCAGCTGCACCGGCTGCGGATCCGAGGCAGAGCGGATCGGCATGCGATCGCTACGCTGGCGAACCCATCGCCCTTAGCCAAGAACGACCACGAGGCGGGGCCCTCCAGTATGCTGACCTACGACGACAGCGATGAGGGCGACGAGGAAGAGGAGTAGAGGACGACGTCTAGGAGGAGGGCGACGACCAAGCCGGGTGATCGCGGCGAGCCTCGGCCAACCGTAGTTTTTTTTTAAGTTTTTTCAATGTTTTGAGTTAAATTATGCCGTCTAGCTTTCTGTAAAACTATCGTCGAATCTATGAATTTGAGCCTATTTCAACGAGTTCGCGTTTTTAATTTTTTGAGTATTTCTGAACGCAATCACGAGATGTAGTAAAAACGAAAAGAATGTTTGAATAATGTTGTATGATGCATGTTGAACTAAGTCATTCCAAAATTTTGGGCAAATGTGCTTCAAATGAGGTCTGAAGCTAGAGTAGACACATATAACAACATTGTGTGTTGGATTCATGTCATTTTGATTTTTTTTTGAACAATTTATGCTCATTTGAAACCATCGCTCTATTTTCATGAGAAATGTGCTCCAAATGAGGTCTGAAGCTAGGGTAGACACCCCCGATTGAAATTTCATGAAAAAATCGACCTTGCCAAAATTAACCAAATAAATTTGAGGAGCAACTATATCACATATAACAACATTGTGCGTTGGATTCATGTTAGTTTTATTTTTTTATGAATTATTTATGCTCATTTAAAACCATCGCTCTATTATCGTGAGAAATGTGCTTCAAATGAGGTCCGAAGCAAAGGGTAAATACCCCCGTTTATAATTTCATGAAAAATTCGACCTTGCCAAAATTAACCAAATAAATTTGAGGATCAACTATATCACATATAACAACATTGTGCGTTGGATTCATGTCATTTTGAATTGTTTTGAACTAATTATGCTCATTTGCAACAATCGCTCTATTCTCGTGAGAAATGTGCTTCAAATGAGGTCCGAAGCTAGGGTAAGTACCCCCGTTTATAATTTCATGAAAAATTCGACCTTGCCAAAATTATCCATAGAAATTTGAGAAGCAACTATATCACATATAACAACGTTGTGCGTTGGATTCATGTCATTTTGATTTATTTTGAATTTTTTATGCTCATTTGCAACCATCGCTCAATTCTCGTGAGAAATGTGCTTCAAATGAGGTCTGAAGCTAGGGTAAACACCCCCGTTTATAATTTCATGAAAATTTCGACGTTGCCAAAATTATCCATAGAAATTTGAGGAGCAACTATATCACATATAACAACGTTGTGCGTTGGATTCATGTCATTTTGATTTGTTTTGAATTTTTTATGCTCATTTGCAACCATCGCTCAATTCTCGTGAGAAATGTGCTTCAAATGAGGTCCGAAGCTAGGGTAAATACCCCCATTTGTGCTTCAACATTTTTTGGCATATTTTCTAAATCAACCAAATGAATTTTCTAGACATCTATTCTACATGTATAGTGTAAATCTGAAGTTTCATTATGTTTTGAATAATTCTTCTATTTTTTATTTTTTATTTAAATAACATGGTTTAATAGAAAAATCATATGTAAAACTAATAAAAATCATCGCTGTAGTAAATCTGCAGTTTTATTATATTTTTTTATTTAAATAACATGGTTTATAATACTTAACAGCAAAGAAATCATATGTAGAACCATCGATCCCTGTGGCCAACGTACCAACCAATCAGAGCGCAGAACGAACGTCTCGCGGATCGCTGTGGCTCCGAGCGCATCCGTCTGATGCACGATTCCTTCTAGAAGGCGTCGATCCAACAGCCCAGGTCGAATCTCTGTGTTTCCTTCTACAAACTTTTCAGGTGGTCAAACAGAGGGTTGACCAAGCTTGAAATGAGCATACATAATTAAAAAAAATCGAAAAAATATATTGCCGACGCACATAGTAGTGTTATGTCATATAGTAACGAGAAAAAAATATAAACCTGCCTTATAAAGAATTGAACGAAAAAGCCTTGTGTAACATGTGATATCTTGAACAGTCTAGTAGAGAGTTCAAGATAATGAGATGAGTTTCAAACCTTTGGAACTCAAATATGGTCAAAATCTCACCAAAGCTTCATTTTGGTGTGACTAAGAAAGATCCAAAGTTATTTTTTCATTTTGATGTTTTAAACTTGTTTTATTTACAATTTTCGATTAAAACCATTATTATTCAAAAGAAAATAAATAATACGAATATTCATCTAATAAATTTTCAGGCTTCGGAATTGCATTATATAGGTCTAATACAAGTCTAGGAAAAATATAAATAGGATTTACAAACATTATAACGAAAGCCATCACTAAAATGAGATTCCTCGAATACAGGAGTAGAGATTTCAAAGAATATGAGGTGGAAACATTGTGAATCTTCCGAAGAGGTGGGTTCTACCTTTTTGTTTTGTGTTCCTATGGGCTATCCTAGCACCACCAAGCAAATAGTTCCACATTGCTACCCCCTTTCGACGCCGTTACCGCGTGTTTCCGTATAAGTCCGGTATTTCCCCAGCTGGTAGGGTTTCACCGGGAGGGGAGATACGGAGCGTCTGGATCCCAACACAAGCTAGGGGGTTCCATACCATGATAGTATAGGTGTGTTGTGTGCTTTGGATGTCAAAGATTGCTCTCCGGGGTGTGACCCTCTTCACCGGCATCCATTTCTCTCTCGTGAGCGCTTACAGGGTGAAACTTCTGTATCGGACCAAACATCCTGAATCTTCCGAAGAGGTGGGTTCTACCTTTTTGTTTTTTTGTTGCTATGGGCTATCCTAGCACAACCAAGCAAATAGTTCCACATTGCTACCCCCTTTCGACGCAGTTACCGCGTGTTTCCGTATAAGTCAGGTATTTCTCCAGCGGGGCTAGGGTTTCACCGGTAGGGGGGCTACGGAGTGTCTGGATCCCAACATAAGATAGGGGGTGCCATACCATGTTATTATATGTGTGTTGTGTGCTTTGGATGTCAAAGATTGTTCTCCGGGGTGTGACCCGCTTCACCGGCATCCACTCCTCTCTCGTGAGCGCTTAGAGGGTGAAACTCCTGTATCGGACCAACGTCGTGAATCTTCCGAAGAGGTGGGTTCTACCTTTTTGTTTTGTGTGCCTATGGTCTATCCTAGCACAACCAAGCAAATAGTCCACATTGCTACCCCCTTTCGACGCAGTTACCGCGTGTTTCCGTATAAGTCAGGTATTTCTCCAGCGGGGCTAGGGTTTCACCGGGAGGGGGGCTACGGAGTGTCTGGATCCCAACAAAAGCTAGGGGGTGCCATACCATGGTAGTATAGGTGTGTTTGTGTGCTTTGGATGTCAAAGATTGCTCTCCGGGGTGTGACCCGCTTCACCGGCAACCACTTCTCTCTCGTGAGCGCTTAGAGGGTGAAACACCTGTATCGGACCAACATCGTGAATCGTCCGAAGAGGTAGGTTCTACCTTTTTGTTTTATGTGCCTATGGGCTATCCTAGCACAACCAAGCAAATAGTCCACATTGCTACCCCCTTTTGACGCAGTTACCGCGTGTTTCCGTATAAGTTAGGTAATTGTCCAGCGGGGCTACGGTTTCACCGGGAGGGGGGCTACGGAGTGTCTGGATCCCAACATAAGCTAGGGGTGCCATACCATGCTAGTATAGGTGTGTTTGTGTGCTTTGGATGTCAAATATTGCTCTCCGGGGTGTGACCGCTTCACCGGCATCCACTTCTCTCTCGTGAGCGCTTAGAGGGTGAAACTCCTGTATCGGACCAACATCGTGAATCTTCCGAAGAGGTGGGTTCTACCTTTTTGTTTTGTGTGCCTATGGGCTATCCTAGCACAACCAATCAAATAGTCCACATTGCTACCCCCTTTCGACGCAGTTACCGCGTGTTTCCGTATAAGTCCGGTATTTCCCCAGCTGGTAGGGTTTCACCGGGAGGAGAGATACGGAGCGTCTGGATCCCAACACAAGCTAGGGGGTTCCATACCATGATAGTATAGGTGTGTTGTGTGCTTTGGATGTCAAAGATTGCTCTCCGGGTGTGACCCGCTTCACCGGCATCCATTTCTCTCGTGAGCGCTTACAGGGTGAAACTCCTGTATCGGACCAAACATCCTGAATCTTCCGAAGAGGTGGGTTCTACCTTTTTGTTTTTTTGTTGCTATGGGCTATCCTAGCACAACCAAGCAAATAGTTCCACATTGCTACCCCCTTTCGACGCAGTTACCGCGTGTTTCCGTATAAGTCAGGTATTTCTCCAGCGGGGCTAGGGTTTCACCGGGAGGGGGGCTACGAAGTGTCTGGATCCCAACATAAGCTAGGGGGTGCCATACCATGTTATTATATGTGTGTTGTGTGCTTTGGATGTCAAAGATTGCTCTCCGGGGTGTGACCCGCTTTACCGGCATCCACTCCTCTCTCGTGAGCGCTTAGAGGGTGAAACTCCTGTATCGGACCAACGTCGAGAATCTTCCGAAGAGGTGGGTTCTACCTTTTTGTTTTGTGTGCCTATGGGCTATCCTAGCACAACCAAGCAAATAGTCCACATTGCTACCCCCTTTCAACGCAGTTACCGCGTGTTTCCGTATAAGTGAGGTATTTCTCCAGCGGGGCTAGGGTTTCACCGGGAGGGGGGCTACGGAGTGTCTGGATCCCAACATAAGCTAGGGGGTGCCATACCATGGTAGTATAGGTGTGTTTGTGTGCTTTGGATGTCAAAGATTGCTCTCCGGAGTGTGACCCGCTTCACAGGCATCCACTTCTCTCTCGTGAGCGCTTAGAGGGTGAAACTCCTGTATCGGACCAACATCGTGAATCGTCCGAAGAGGTGGGTTCTAACTTTTTGTTTTATGTGCCTATGGGATATCCTAGCACAACCAAGCAAATAGTCCACATTGCTACCCCCTTTCGACGCAGTTACCGCGTGTTTCCGTATAAGTCAGGTATTTCTCCAGCGGGGCTACGGTTTCACCGGGAGGGGGGCTACGGAGTGTCTGGATCCCAACATAAGCTAGGGGTGCCATACCATGCTAGTATAGGTGTGTTTGTGTGCTTTGGATGTCAAAGATTGCTCTCCGGGGTGTGACCCGCTTCACCGGCATCCACTTCTCTCTCGTGAGCGCTTAGAGGGTGAAACTCCTGTATCGGACCAACATCGTGAATCTTCCGAAGAGGTGGGTTCTACCTTTTTGTTTTGTGTGACTATGGGCTATCCTAGCACAACCAAGCAAATAGTCCACATTGCTACCCCCTTTCGACGCAGTTACCGGGTGTTTCCGTATAAGTCCGGTATTTCCCCAGCTGGTAGGGTTTCACCGGGAGGAGAGATACGGAGCGTCTGGATCCCAACACAAGCTAGGGGGTTCCATACCATGATAGTATAGGTGTGTTGTGTGCTTTGGATGTCAAAGATTGCTCTCTGGGGTGTGACCCGCTTCACCGGCATCCATTTCTCTCTCGTGAGCGCTTACAGGGTGAAACTCCTGTATCGGACCAAACATCCTGAATCTTCCGAAGAGGTGGGTTCTACCTTTTTGTTTTTTTGTTGCTATGGGCTATCCTAGCACAACCAAGCAAATAGTTCCACATTGCTACCCCTTTCGACGCAGTTACCGCGTGTTTCCGTATAAGTCAGGTATTTCTCCAGCGGGGCTAGGGTTTCACCGGGAGGGGGGCTACGAAGTGTCTGGATCCCAACATAAGCTAGGGGGTGCCATACCATGTTATTATATGTGTGTTGCGTGCTTTGGATGTCAAAGATTGCTCTCCGGGGTGTGACCCGCTTTACCGGCATCCACTCCTCTCTCGTGAGCGCTTAGAGGGTGAAACTCCTGTATCGGACCAACGTCGAGAATCTTCCGAAGAGGTGGGTTCTACCTTTTTGTTTTGTGTGCCTATGGGCTATCCTAGCACAACCAAGCAAATAGTCCACATTGCTACCCCCTTTCGACGCAGTTACCGCGTGTTTCCGTATAAGTCAGGTATTTCTCCAGCGGGGCTACGATTTCACCGGGAGGGGGGCTACGGAGTGTCTGGATCCCAACATAAGCTAGGGGTGCCATACCATGCTAGTATAGGTGTGTTTGTGTGCTTTGGATGTCAAAGATTGCTCTCCGGGGTGTGACCCGCTTCACCGGCATCCATTTCTCTCTCGTGAGCGCTTAGAGGGTGAAACTCCTGTATCGGACCAACATCGTGAATCTTCCGAAGAGGTGGGTTCTACCTTTTTGTTTTGTGTGACTATGGGCTATCCTAGCACAACCAAGCAAATAGTCCACATTGCTACCCCCTTTCGACGCAGTTACCGGGTGTTTCCGTATAAGTCCGGTATTTCCCCAGCTGGTAGGGTTTCACCGGGAGGAGAGATACGGAGCGTCTGGATCCCAACACAAGCTAGGGGGTTCCATACCATGATAGTATAGGTGTGTTGTGTGCTTTGGATGTCAAAGATTGCTCTCTGGGGTGTGACCCGCTTCACCGGCATCCATTTCTCTCTCGTGAGCGCTTACAGGGTGAAACTCCTGTATCGGACCAAACATCCTGAATCTTCCGAAGAGGTGGGTTCTACCTTTTTGTTTTTTTGTTGCTATGGGCTATCCTAGCACAACCAAGCAAATAGTTCCACATTGCTACCCCCTTTCGACGCAGTTACCGCGTGTTTCCGTATAAGTCAGGTATTTCTCCAGCGGGGCTAGGGTTTCACCGGGAGGGGGGCTACGAAGTGTCTGGATCCCAACATAAGCTAGGGGGTGCCATACCATGTTATTATATGTGTGTTGTGTGCTTTGGATGTCAAAGATTGCTCTCCGGGGTGTGACCCGCTTCACCGACATCCACTCCTCTCTCGTGAGCGCTTAGAGGGTGAAACTCCTGTATCGGACCAACGTCGTGAATCTTCCGAAGAGGTGGGTTCTACCTTTTTGTTTTGTGTGCCTATGGGCTATCCTAGCACAACCAAGCAAATAGTCCACATTGCTACCCCCTTTCGACGCAGTTACCGTGTGTTTCCGTATATGTCAGGTATTTCTCCAGCGGGGCTAGGGTTTCACCGGGAGGGGGGCTACGGAGTGTCCGGATCCCAACATAAGCTAGGGGGTGCCATACCATGGTAGTATAGGTGTGTTTGTGTGCTTTGGATGTCAAAGATTGCTCTCTGGGGTGTGACCCGCTTCACCGGCATCCACTTCTCTCTCGTGAGCGCTTAGAGGGTGAAACTCCTGTATCGGACCAACATCGTGAATCTTCCGAAGAGGTGGGTTCTACCTTTTTGTTTTATGTGCCTATGGGCTATCCTAGCATAACCAAGCAAATAGTCCACATTGCTACCCCCTTTCGACGCAGTTACCGCGTGTTTCCGTATAAGTCAGGTATTTCTCCAACGGGGCTACGGTTTCACCGGGAGGTGGGCTACGGAGTGTCTGGATCCCAACATAAGCTAGGGGTGCCATACCATGCTAGTATAGGTGTGTTTGTGTGCTTTGGATGTCAAATATTGCTCTCCGGGGTGTGACCCGCTTCACCGGCATCCACTTCTCTCTCGTGAGCGCTTAGAGGGTGAAACTCCTGTATCGGACCAACATCGTGAATCTTCCGAAGAGGTGGGTTCTACCTTTTTGTTTTGTGTGCCTATGGGCTATCCTAGCACAACCAAGCAAATAGTCCACATTGCTACCCCCTTTCGACGCAGTTACCGCGTGTTTCCGTATAAGTCAGGAATTTCTCCAGCGGGGCTAGCGTTTCACCGGGAGGGGGGCTACGGAGTGTCTGGATCCCAACATAAGCTAGGGGGTGCCATACCATGTTAGTATAGGTGTGTTTGTGTGCTTTGGATGTCAAAGATTTCTCTCCGGGGTGTGACCCGCTTCACCGGCATCCACTTCTCTCTCGTGAGCGCTTAGAGTGAAACTCCTGTATCGGACCAAACATCGTGAATCTTCGGAAGAGGTGGGTTCTACCTTTTTGTTCTGTGTTCCTATGGGCTATCCTAGCACAACCAAGCAAATATCTCTAAAAATGTCTAGAAATGACATGGCCGAGTAGTGCAGACAGCACCCGTCTACACTATTGTACATGCCTTAAAAACAGAGGGAACCTGATCCTCTTACTTTGCCCACCTTACGTTCTCTGAGTTTATCCCATGACACGTGGGTCCGGTGTGTGATGGGCTCCATTTGTCAGTGACCTAAAGTCAGAGGATCGCGTTCCCGCACAGAGAATCGCTCGTCTCAGCGTCTGCAGGCCGTTGCCGCCGTAGTTTGCATGCATGGACTCGATCTGCACCGTTCCTTACGATCAAACGATCGAAAATGAAGCTGTGCATGGACTGGGTGTTTTGTCTCAATGTAACGGCATGTAACAACGGACACTGTCTAGTGGGGCCCCGTTCACCAGCCCGGTGCATGCACACCTCGTTTTTTCAGAGTAAACAACATGGCAGAAGAAGAAAATAGTTAACGTCGCGTCGCATTTCCAGCAGCCCTGCACGCCTTGTTTCAGAAACACGAGTCGCGTCGCATTTGCAGCGACGCAGCCCTCCATGCCTGGTTTCAGAAACACGAGTCGCGTCGCATTTGCAGCGACGCAGCCCTCCACGCCTAGTTTTCAGAAGATACGCATCAATGCATATGCAGCGAGGCAGGATTTGGCGTGAGACTTTGGACTTTCTTCTCTTCACCTCTTTAATACACGCATGCAACGTCGAATCACTTGACTGCCTAATGCACACGCGCTCGTACTCCGTATCACTAGCTGTCCTAGGCCTACTCCTACGCATGTTCTACACCGCTTTGACCATGCATCCACTCTTCTACACTACACCCAATGTTTTCACATTGTTTGCTTCATCTACCCCAATTAATTAACGTCTAATCGTGCCTTTAAATAGACCGTTTCACTCGTCCTCCATCTTCTCATCCCTCTCCATCCCTTTTCCCTTCTCTCCCTAGCTTCAAGCCCTAACATGTCTTCCTACTCTCTACCATCTAGCCCCGAGTCGGTCTCCGACGAGGACAACCGCCCAAAAGATCGGCCTTGGTACGAGGCCGATTATACGTTGGAGGAAGTCGAATCTCCCAAACGAGAGAGATTGCCATCGCCGCCCTTCGTCCACAACCCCAAGCCCTCCCTCACCGCCCACAACGACCTCTCCCCCAAGACGATCCGCCGCCTCAAGGAACTGGAGCGGTTGGAGAAGAAGGAGTTGAAGGCCGAGGAGAAGAAGCAGGCGAAGGAGGACGTGAAGGCAATGCGGGCCAGCATCAAGCGGGTCCATGAGCGAGAGGAGGAGAGGATGCGGGCGGAGAACCGCCGCGTCCGCGTCAACAAGGAGATGGAGTTCAGGGCGGCGGAATGGAAGTAGGGCGCCGGAGGGCGGCAAGGCCTCCCGTGCGCCGGAGGGCGGCAAGGGCTCCCGCATGCAGCGCGGGAGCAGTTAGGGCTCCCGCATGCAGAGCGGGAGCAGTTAGTTTTTTTTAATTAGATGTAATGTCCCTAGGGCCCCACTGATTATATGTAAAGTGGGGCCAGTTATCGAATTATAAGTATGTTTAATTATATATAAAGTTATGTCCTTATATTTGTCCAAATATGTACCCACTGTTTACAAGTTTTATCCTTTCTAATTATCGCTTTTTTAAAAAAAAAATCTAATTATCGCTTTAAAATACGCACATTGTAAACAAAGTTTATATATAAGAGATGTGATGCATTATGTTTTCTAAGATAATCTACAAATTTCAGTTGATCACAGTATATATTTTATATTATTAATACGAATAATTTGATGGTTTAATAAATGGATAATGTGTAGTCTGCATGTAGGGATTAATAAATATAAATGGATAATGTGTAGTCTGCATTTGATATTGGGTCTCGTCAACAGCTGGGGCCCACATGCAGCGCCAGCCGTCAAAAGTTGGGGCACACAAGCCGCGCCAACGCTCAACAACTGGGGCCCACATGCCGCGCCAACGGTTCTATGATGGGTCCCACAGGTCAGCATCCTAACGGGGGCAGAAAATAACGGTGGGAGCAGTGAAAGGAGTCCTTGGCACAAACTAGGGGCAAAACTAAGGTCGATTCGGCGCTAGGGGTAAAACTAAGGTCGTGGTGCCAACTGAGGGCACCCTGTTAATTATCCCTATTTCAAATACACGGTCATTTTTTGGCAATGCAAAAAAAATATTTCTCCATATAAAAACTGACTTTAAATAACTATAAATTTCAAATATCAAATTCAAGATTTATGAAAAAAACAGTACATGATTGCTGAGCCGTGCGCCCCATCTAGTGCTCTCCTATGGCGCACTATGAACAACTAATAGGAGATCATGAGCTCCCTTTGAGAGGCAGCTGATCCGTAGAGATGAACTGTAGAGCAATTGTCACAAAAACCATCACCGGGAACAGAAGTATACATACTTCTAATAGTGCTTTTTGTAAGTATTGGAAAGCCTTGTGTTTGCATTATTTTCTGGCCAAGAGCTACACTTCCTATCGTATACTTCCACATTCGGTAATAGCATTTCTGCACTTGCCAGTCCTGGAGTTCATTTTCTGGCAACTTGTATAGAAATGTGGAAGGACAACATTTTCAAATTCCATCCACTAGTGAAGAACCACATAGCCTCACTGAAAGTTTGAAGTGTGCAAGGTCAACATTCTGGGAGCATAAACCGACTACGACTCTGAAGTTTCAACCAAACAAATACACGTTCCACGTTCCCAGATTGATGCATTAATCTTCTTTGTGAGTTCCATAATCTTACGCATGTGTACTTCTAAAAATCCATGAATTAGTGAATTGCCTTTTAATTTCTGGCTTCAATAAAAAATAAATTATGTATCGCGCTGGCAGAGGGGTGGGGTGCGTGTCGTGATGCAGCCCGGCCGGCTACACGCCTGGTGCCAAGCGGCTATAAGGCCGATGCTTTGCTGCAGACCGCTTATCTCACAGTTTGCATGAGTACTGATTTAACCTGTTTTTGCTCCCTGCGACTTTTAGCCCGTACGGAGTAAAATAAAACATCCCTGCTCCTTCCAATGGGACGCTAAGTCAACTGAACTGGTAGAACATCTAATACAACCGATGAATGAGAAATTTGACCCGGCGAGTTTGTTTCGCTATCTTATTGAATTTGAGAAAATCCCATTTGTGCACAACTGCAAATATCCTGCAGGAAGGGCCATCCGAGAGAGACCAATGGAGTATGGTCTGTTGGTTGATCATATCCTTGTGTATTTTTTTTTTGTTAAACTACCTTTATAAGATTAGAGGCACTTTAACTAATGCCTGAAAAAGCATTTCAGACATTTTTTACAAGTGTCTAAACAATGTGAGTGTTTGAGGCGGTGACAAAAGTGTCTCCAATGAGTTTGTCGAGGCTTTCTGTAATTGTGGGCAAGGGGATTAAGGGAAGGAGAGCATGCATGGGCAGGTGCAGGAACTCAAGTGCGACCCACACCTCCAAGTTGTATGGACGTGGACGTTGGGCTGCGACAGAGAATCCCTGTGCGCACGCACGAGCACGCCTGGGTCAAGCAAACAAATGGGGAAGTCTGCATGCGCCATGCGCTAACAGGGCGCCGAGCCCGGAAGCGTATTCTTGCGCCAGGAATGATGAGCCTGACGCGACAGCGACACGCACCAAAGCTAATTTTCCAGGGGAAAAAGCCTCAGCCCCAGATAAAGATCGCTTCTATTTCAGTCTCCTTTGCCAGCCAGGTACCACTGGTCATGGTAACCTCTGGAGCACGCATTTTACCTAGGACACATTTCACTTCTTTCGTTTGTTTATGTCACCTCACTGCCAGAATCGACTCATTTGCCGAGCGCAAATTTAATGCGGAGGGCTTTTTTTTATCTAAGCAAACCGAGCCTAAGAAAAAACACTCGGCACACAGGGATGTATACCGAGCAAGCCCTGATCGCCGCGCTCGGCAAACACACATGTATGAGGAGCGTGGCCGAAAAATCCCGGGCCAGGCTGAGCCCGATAGCACCATCGGACTGAGCTCGAGCCTGGTTTTTGAGATAAACCGGTGGGCCCAGCTCAGGCTTGAAGAAAGGACAATTTTGGTCGAAGTCGGACTGGGCCGCTCAGGCCCGATTTCTGCGGCCCGACAGTCGGGCCGGGTCAGGTCTGAGATTTTCACGTCAAATTTTGCTAGGCATGGCCCGAACTTTGGCCGGTATAATGCCGAGAGCCCCGCTTGGTGTATGGTTTCACCGGAGGCAGCTTAGATCGTGAAACATGGCCACGTGTGTGCCGAGGGTACAACTTGGCATAGCCAGCGTGACGGGCTTCCATGTTGGCCCACGTGACATGTGTATGTAAGAAGCCATGCTTGGCATATGCCCGCTATCGCCGTCAAATGCCGGTCGCCATTCGTGAGTTTGCCAAAGGCCATGTAAAATGCACGACATACATCTATATTGCGAGAGGGTCTATTTGATCCATACACCAAATTTCCTCCGCCTTGGTCCGAAAAATATCTGTAGTGCCATTCTCACCCAGACGGTTGGAGTTCTGTCCGGCACTTGGCTTTGGAACGTAATAAATATTTGTGGGGCCACTCTCATTGAGGTGGAGGTAGTATATCACCATCAAATAATAAAAGCCACTTAATCCGCGAACCACATGTTTTTTTTTATTGAAACAACATGATAACATCTTGTAAACAAATGATTAGAATCACATGACATTTATTGTGTAATGCTATTAATGTTGGAGAAAACACAGCTCTCAAACTCACCCGGAGGGTGATCGGTAGAAGCATTAGTACGTACGTAACGGAGCGGTATATCTAACCGAATAGGGCCTCACCGCCACCCGCGACACTTGGCAGCATGCCAACACCGTTACTCTAAGTAATGGCACAAAAGGTTATCGATGTGTAATTTTCTTTAAACTTCCTTTATAAGATTAGAGACACTTCGAATAATGCATCAAAAAACATTTAAGACATTTTTACAAGTATCTAAAAAATGTAAGTATTTGAGGCTGTGACAAATTAAAGTGTCTCAAATGAGTTTGCCGAGCGCTTCTGTAATTGTGGGCAAGGAGAAGGGGAGCATGAGCAGGTGCATGCAGGAACACAGGCTAGTGCGACCCACACCTCGTCAAGGTGTGTCCACTCCGTTCTCGGTTTTTGGTTGTTTGGAAAGCGAGGACTCTAACTATGCACGGTGGCGACATGGACGTTGTGCTGCGACAGAGAATCCCTCTGCGCACGCAGGAGCACACCTGTGGGTCTCCAGCAAACAAATGGGGAAGTCTGCATGCTCCATGCGGTACCAGGGCGCCGAGCCCGGAGAGTATTCTTGCGCCAGGAATGATGAGCCTGACGCGACAGCGACACGCACCAAAGCTAATTTTCCAGGGGAAAAGGCCTCAGCCCCAAATAAAGATCGCTGCTATTTCAGTCTCCTATGCCAGCCAGGTACCACCGATGTTTTCGGTCATGGTAATCCTCTCTGTATTCTGTGACGATGGAGCACGTATTTAATTACCTACTGCCTCCGCTGCACAATGTAAGCCTTTCAAGCAAACTAAACTGCTTGCTAAAAAGGCTTACATTATGGAACGGAGGGAGTAGAACACATTTCACTTCTTTTGTTTGTTAATGTCACCTCAAAAGTCTATCCTAAACAGAGATCAGAGCCCCGCTTGGCATATGGTTTCACGGGAGGCAGCTCACACTGGTAGAAAAAAGGCCTTCCATACGCCCCCATCAGTCACCAAACGTCGCGCACCGTGACTAATGAGTCTTTAGTCCCGGGTCGGGAGGAGACCCGCGACAGAAGGTCATGCGTCGCGGGTTGGGAAGCGCGTTGACGCGCGTGGAGGGCATTAATTCCGGTTGGCCTGGCCGCCCGGGACTAACGAGTCTTTAGTCCCGGTTGGCCTGGACACACGGGACTAAAGATACAAACTGCTCGCCTCCCGCGCGGCGGTTTTTATTTCGCGCGCGAGGCAGAAGGGCGCCATTAATACAGTGCGCGTCCGAGTCTCTGTTTCTTACTCTCTTCTCTTCTCTTCCCTCTCTTCGATCTTCCTCCACCAAGCACGATTGCTGAAGTTTGGGAGAGATTCCGTGTTCCCACACCATGCGGCAAGCGTCTCGACGTGTGCTACACCAACAATTGCGAGAGCCTCCCCGGTGCTCTTGGGCATTTGACCAATCTCTATTTCTCCTCTCCCGATGAACACCGGTTCTTCAGGCTTGATCTGGAGTATACGGCGGATCAACGGGATGTTGCCGTCATCCAGATTGCGTTCAAGGAGGCCGTTTTGGTCTTCCAATGGTCAAGGTAACGCACACGTACAATCTTGCATCTTCGATTTATTTGTTGCATCTGAAGAATACATGTGTTGCAACATATCTAACACGTATCAAATTTTTATTGTTGCAGTAGTTCAAAGGATTCTCCGGCACTTGTTGATTTTCTTGTCAACAAGGGGTATGACTTTTGCAGCGTTGACATCACTCAAGACCGTCAGAAAATTATGCGCTTGGGTATTGTGATACCTGAAGATCACTACATTGATCTTCAGGATCTTATCCATTTCGATGAATTGCCCGGGCCCAAGACCGGGATGGCTCCGATGGCAACTGCCTTCATCCGCGAGGGCTACGAAACCATGAAGTCTGGTTTCCCCTGGAGGAATCACTGGTATTGGGAGAAGACCCCACTGGACTGGACGAACGTCAAAAGTATGCAGCCATAGATGCATACGTCTCCTACGAGTTGTTCCGCATCTACTCGACGGAGCCATAGATGTATGCGTTCGATATATGCATGTAATGGATATCTTAGTATGTAATGGATATCTTAGTATTGTGAGACTTATGTTTGTGTTATGTGTGATCGTAAGACTCTATGTTATGAATGTGATATGATTGTGTTTTATTCATGATTGTGATGTCTCTACTCGTATTTCTATATTAATTCCTGGCTATACTATTTCTATATTATGTCAAACACATGTTTCAAAACAAGCAAAAACAAAAACACATCAAGAAAACAAACAAAAACACATCAAGAAAACAAAACAGAAAAACTACAGTTTCTATATATCTGTTCACCAAAAATTAATCTAAGCCAGGAAAACATATATATATATCTAGTCAATAACAAACTCATCCAGTTGGATTTATTTCAAAATACATTTTTGTTTACTAGTTTTAAATGACTAGGAAAAATTTGCAAAGTGTTGCAAAGTGTAATGGATATTATTTCTATATTAATTCCTAGCTATACTATTCTAGTTGGATTTATTTCAAAATACATTTTTGAACTCATTCTAAAAATAATAGAAGAGCATACTGGTTTTTTTAAGATTTTAAAATAGTATCATTTTTCTTAATTTTTTGATATATTATTTGTATTTTTAAGATTTTAAAATGAATTGGTATTATTTTTCTTAATTTTTGATATATTATTTGTATTTTTAAGATTTTAAAATGAATTAGTATTATTTTTCTTAATTTTTTGATATATTATTTATATTTTTAAGATTTTAAAATGAATTATTATTATTATTCTTAATTTTTTGATATATTATTTGTATTTTTTAGATTTTAAAACGAATTAGTATTATTTTTCTTAATTTTTTATATATTATTTGTATTTTAAAGAATTTAAAATGAATTAGTATTATTTTTCTTAATTTTTTGATATATTATTTGTCTTTTTTAGATTTTAAAATGAATTAGTATTATTTTTCTTAATTTTTTGATATATTAATAGTATTTTTAAGATTTTAAAATGAATTAGTTTTATTTTTCTGAATATTTTTTAGAAATAATACAAATTAAAAAGTTAATATTTATGTATTTAAAATTATTTATTACATCATTACTTTTGTTTATTAAAAGATTTATTTGAAATTCAAACAATAAAGAAATGTGGCATCGACCAACATGTTAATAAGATTGATATGATACTACTATCACATACATGCGTGCGAAACACTTGGATGCGGGACTGTATGGAACTCGAAAGTTAAGCGTGCTAGTGCTAGAGTAGTGGGAGGATGGGTGACCGTGCGGGAAGTTTGACCATGAGTAAGTAATTTGACTAGAGATAATTGTAGTTAGACACTAAGCAAATAATACAAATTCTGAAAAAAAAAGGAGTGAAAAAAGGGAGTGAAAAAAAGGGAGAGAAAAATTGGTGTGAAAAATAATTAGAAACCCAAAGGAATTAAAAAAATTACGAAATAAAGTCTAGTCCCGGTTCATGTTGCCAACCGGGACTAAAGGTCCTCCGTGCCCCGGCTCCGCCACCGTCCCACGTGGACGGGCCTTTAGTCCCGGTTCGTAATCGGCGCGACTATAGGGGGTGGGGTCTTTAGTCGCGCATAGCTAGTCCCGGTTGCTCGGTCGGGACTACTGGCCCTGGCGAACCGGGACTATAGGCCTATTTTCTACCAGTGTCTGATCCTGAAACGTGTCCACGTGTGTGCCGAGGGTACAGCTTGGCAGACAGCCAGAGCGAGGGGGGTCCATGTTGGCCCACGTATCATGTGTATGCAAGAAGCCATGCTCGGCAGAGGGCGTGCTGGTGGCACGGCGGCGCCGCCCCGTGCTGGGCTCCTTGAGGCGTGAGAGCACGCAGCAGAGTCCTAGTGGGGGGTTGTGGGTTGAAGGCTGGTTCACGTCGGTGTGATGGTCGCGGGTGGCTCTTGTCGTTGCTACCATGGCGGTGAAGGTTGCAGTGGCGGCGGTGTGCTCAACTTCGGACGTTCGTCCCAGTCGTGTGGGTAGGGCGGGAGGTGCACCGCGATCCGGACGAAAGTCCAGCCTGGCTTCGGCCGGTGCCGACGACAACGGCGTCTGTCGGTGTCGTTCCCTTCCTGGAGGTGTCGCTGCGGTGTGCCGACACATTCCTCGCCCTCGCACTGCTGGTAGATGTCTCCAGGCGAAAGCCTAGGTTCGGAGTGGACCGGAGCGATGGCGGTGTCCTCGACGTCGTACTCCTGGTGAGGGCATTGCGTTTGGAGACAACACGTGGAGGTCCCAGGTTGTAGTACTCCGGTGCTCGCCGCTGTCCGAGGTGGAGTTGCAGGGGCGCTATGTACTCCCTCGCTGGCGGTGTTCAAGTCGGTTTCCTCCTCGAGGCAGAACATGTCCTGCCACCCTTCCCCTTTGGGTGGTGCGTTGACTTGGTACGTCAAGATGGAGTTTTTTCTTCCTTGGAGGCACCATCTTGGTGGAGACGCGGCTCTGATCTCTGTTTAGGATAGACTTTCGCTTGTGTTTGGTTGTTGCGTGTGTGGGGCTCTCGGGCCAGCTGGTGTGGAGTGGTGTAAGTGACAGTGTTGCTCGCAATGAACTGTCACATTCTTGTACTCAAACCTCTATCTTCTATAAAAATCAGGTGCGCAATTGCGTACCCTCGAAAAAAAAGAAGCCATGCTCGGCGTATTGGACCCATACACCAAATTTCCTCCGCCTTGGTCCGAAAAATATCTGTAGTGCGAGTCTCACCCAGACGGTGGGGGTTCTTTCTAGCACTTGGCCTTCGTACACAATAAATATTTGTGGGGCCACTCTCATTGAGACGGAGGCGGTGTATCAACCATGTTTTCTTTTTCGAGGGTATTGCTTACCAGCGCAAACCCATGTTTCTTTTTTGATTGAAACAACATGATAACATCTTGTAAACAAATGAGTAGAATCACATGACTTTTATCGTGGAATTCTATTAATGTTGGAGAAAACACAGCTCTCAAACTCACACGGAGGGTGATCGGTGGAAGCATTAGTACGTACCTAATGGAGCGATATATCTAACCGAATAGGGCGTCACCGCCACTCGCGACACTTGGCAGCATGCCAACACCGTTACTCTAAGTAATGGCACATAATTTTAATAGAACTAGAAATTTAATTTGATGACAAATATACTGATGTTTACTTAATATCTATATTATAAATAGGCAAATAATGTTGTTATATTAATTTCTATTAGTCGAGTCGCACATTGCACATGCAAGATTATGAGCCAGAAGTTCTGTAACAAGTTTTTTCTTTCCTTTTTAGAGCCACGTATTTGTAATTTTCCTGTACCCTAAAAATTCTCGATATTTTTATGTGAAACATGTGGAATTTGTACTTACCGATTTAGACACCTCCTAATATAAGAATGTGAAGCAAAACAATCATGCACATTCTGTTCGCCGAAACACAGGGAAGACCATTTAAAAAGTATATGGACAAGACTGTAGGAAGAACAGGTTGATCCATGACCACGAATTAATTAGCTCCGTAACCCTCTACAAAGTTCCCAATTAAAAATAGCCAAGCACGCGCATGCATGGAAGTGACTACCGAATTGGAGTGTTATATAAGCGGACATGACTGCCTCGTTCCTCCTATTTGTTAGCTGCAAGAATTTTTGAGGAAGCTAACATCAATAGCTGCATCAAATACCAGACACCATGCCCATGATCATGCCCTACAATCCTGCTTTGCATCTAGCTCTAGCATTGCTCGGTGTTTTTGGCTTAGCCATCGCCCCGGTGGCCCATTCGGGTCCCACAGTCGATGCTATAAAAGTGTCATGCAGAAATGCGATGCAACCAGAGCCTTGCCTAGACGTGCTCCTTGCCAACCTCGACGTCCGCACACCGGAGGTGAATGGTGTCCCTGAGATGTCCCTGCAAGTTGCTGCGAAGATAGCGAGGGAAGCTGATGGATTCGTGAGAGCCGAGACGGCCAAGACCCCACATCCTTCGAAGTGTCTCAAGAACTGTGTGGAGGACATTGGCATAGTAGCCAAGAAACTCGATGGATTACCGCTCACAACAATCAATGCCGGAGACGCGGATGGGGTACTATCATTCATCGAGGGGTCCAAATGGAGGTGTGGGAATTACTGCCATGTGGCAGCTGAGAGATCTGAGGACGAACGAGCCACATCGGAGAAGTTCATAAATATCATGAAGGCATTCAGTGTCATGCAGGACCTTTTCATGTCCAAGAAACAATGATCTGACATGGGAGAAACCCATCTGTCCACCCTCTTAATTTTATTTTATCTATCTGATATCAATATCAATTCTATGATCATATATATACTGTTTAAGAGACATTCGAAGTGAACAAAATTAGAAGTGAACCTATTATTTTAGCACACTTTTGAAATAGCATCATATATGTATAAACAAAATAGTATGTAAAATATTACACGTAGCACAAAGAAGCACGTGTACTAACTAGTTGTATGGGTTCTAGTTCGTGGTTTCACAATTGTCGCCTTTAACACCTCCCTGATCCAGATCATCACCGGATAATAGCTAGCCTTCAACAATCATGGTCAGTATCGCTTCCGTGTTGCCCCAACCGCCCTCTCCACTGTTCTTTTACATACACGTACACATGTTTTAGGGTATTCATGTTTTGAAATGTCAACAAATTGTTTTGGATATTATGCTATCGATGCTAATTCAGCTTTGTAATACTTATGATCCTATTTTTCATACCAATGATTGTATGTGATCATATTGTGTTTATCGATGTGCAAATGAATATTATTTTTATATACTAGTGACGGGCTAATTTTCAAACTAGAAAATGATCTAAGATCGTCTAATGAGGTACAAGTGCTAGTTGTGAAAACTACTAGTGACATGAATAAATAAACGAATGTCACTAGTAAATAGATTACTAGTGACAGAAAAGCGACTGTAACTACTTGCCTTTTATATAGACTAGTTAGTAGTCATAGGCACCGTGCCCGTCACTAGTGTGCCTTTTGGGTATGTCACTTCTAGGTTGTTCTACGGTAGTGAGAGACCATCATCTAGCTACTGCTATGGACCCGTAGTCTAAGAATGAACTACTCACGCATCTGTCCGGAGCAATCATTGCTATGTAGAGGCCACCAACGACAGTGACGTTTCCCCCTTTCAGCAGGGTGCCAGAGCAGGGCTTTCGAAGCCCTGTATTGGACTTTCGAGGTCACAACAGCTTTCTATAGGTTTCGTGGAAATTAATCACCGCTCTCAGGTTTTTAGGCTAGGTAGGCTTTTATGGGCAAAGAGAGGTGCCGGGGGGAGGGGGGAGCCCAGCCATCAGGCGACCACGAGGCGGGGGAGAGGTGAACCCGCGTCTACCAGTCCCGTGGTGGGTGTGGGCCACCCCTCGCTCCACTTTGAACTCCGTCTTCATTCTGGATATAACCTTATTTGGATTTCCATCACTTCTCATGAGTATTTGGAGAACAAATTTTCTTCAACCAAAAAAGGGCAAAAGACAGAAACTGATACTGAATATGTTTTCAATAGGTTAGTCAATTAACATTCCTAAAAATTATATAAAACTATAGAAGAAATATCTTGAAATGACACAATATCATAAGTTATAGGTACGTTTGGGACGTATCAGGAATTTCTGTCATGCTACCAAAACCTTGTGGTCCGCCTGAGCAATAAGGAAGGCACACCCTCCTCCACACAACAATGTAAATACTTGGATGCCAAGACTCCTCACGACAAAGTCAGGGAAAGGATAGGAATGGCAATAATAGATGGCCTCTAGTTAGATTTATCTATCAATCACATCCCGCGAAAAGTCGTCCAACTTTTGGCCCTCACCGACTCCATGGCGGATGTCAAGCAAATAAGAGGAGGCACACTAGGCTGCGCACGAATGACACTTGCTGCCCCATCACAAGGGAACTCTTACCATCAAGACGAAGCTTATGCCTTCTACATGAGCACATGTGGAAACACCTTGTCTATAAAGTAGGACTAGGTCAATGGCATAGGGGCATCTGAATTCATTCGATAAAACCCTAGAGCAGTGCAAAGAAACAAATAGAGAGATATGCGATCATCCCCAAGAAGGATCTTCTCTCCTTCGTCTTACCCTAGCCGTATCTATAGGGTACCCATGAACACACATTCTAGCTAGACAACTCTCGCCACGAATCCACTCGATACACGATGTAGGGTTGTTAGCCTCTTTGCAGCCTCATCCTGGGTAAAAAAACACTTTGTGTTCTGCTGGTTCTTGTGATGCTCATGAAGCCGATCGGTCTTTCCTAGTGCCCCTTTGCGGAATTTACAAGGTGGTGTCTCCCACTCTCAGTGTCCATGCTCTACGACTTGACAAATCTCCATGCGAGATAATCGCCAGGTGGTTGTGGGCCTCCCACTCTTAGTGTCCATATGCCTCTGACGATTTATGGATCTAGATCTACACCGTGACTCATGCTCTAAAAGGCTAGCCTTTATAAATCCATCACAGACTTGGATGCAAACCTAAAAGTTTATGAATACCAGGGACTTCCCACCATACCTTTTCCCATAGGCATATAGCTACAACTTGAAATACAGATGGGTGAAAACTAAATAGTTCTTGAGAGATTTCGTATACAAGTGAGACCATAATTTAAGTCCATGAGGATTTGGACTAGAAAGCATGATCTTATATAACAATATTTGATTTCCTAGGAAATACTACTAAGACTCAAAATTCTTACTTAGGAAACTGGTTTATAGGGAGTATATGATAGCCTACATTTTCTACAAGATACCAAGAATATTGCTAAGAAATTACGCATCTTTTATTCCCACAGAAAAAACACATCCCACGGAGTGCAACATTTTGGAGGACGGTCTTCATGGAGCCCTTTTTGAAAACTTATATGTCCAAGTTTCTAAAATTCCAAAGAAAATTCCTCAATGTAGACAATGTTTATTTTTACCGGTATGAAAAAAACATACGAAATATTCTGTATTCTGAGATGTGTAAAAATGGAAAACTTTTGGATATGAGTGGTGAACAATGCAAATTTCGAAAATTTTAAATTGTTAGATTTTTTCGTTTTTGTGTAGACCAGAATACAAATTATTTCGAGTTGAAA
>JAPCYS010000490.1:0-106297 GCA_028641055.1 Alopecurus myosuroides
ACCTACTTTATTTCGATAGGTCATCGACGCCTACGAGACAGTTTTGTCAACCCGAGTCGGAAATGATCGGCACCTCGTTAAGGCATGGAAAACAGCCATGATACTTTCTATGGCAACGAACCACTGCGAAACATTGGTACTGGGAGCCTTTGAGAGAGTTTCAATGGAATATTTTAAGCGTCCTAAGGTAAGCACGATTGCTACAACGAACAATAATACTTGATTTATAAGTTGCTAACATTGTAATGGTTACATAGGCATATTTTCCTATAAATATAAACAACCACTGGATTACCGTGGTACTACACATATTGAAGAAGGAGTTCCAGGTTCTAGATTCGTTAATTCCTACTAACGCTTCAAAGAATATCGTCGAAACACTGGTAAAAAACATACAACATTGTTTGTTATATTATTGCCCTATCATTTTTGTATACTTATTAACTATACGCACTGAGTGAAACTGTTTGTCCTTTTCAGAGATCCGAGCTATCAAAAGATATCAATGAAGGCAACAAAACTGCAGTTATTAAATACCCGGATGTGTCCAGATGGCCCATAACTTATATTCACATGCCAAAGCAAAACGATAAGTGAGAATATTATGTACATAATCACTTTGGTATATGTGCACAATTACTTGCTCTATAACATACAACTTTTGTAATAACAGCAACTCCTGCGGACTATTTGTTATGAGGGTCATGGAAAACTGGGACGGAGAACAAATGACGCATGAAATCTCTCAGGTGCTTTTTACATTACTATGTGACAGTATTATGCTTGCTCAAACAAAATGGTGTTTCTCATGTGCTCTATTATTTATTGCAGGGAGAAATTAACCGTTCCAGGGAACATATACTTGCCGAAATCATTTTGTCATCCGTGAACACCATGGAGAATGTAAAGAGCGAAGTTCTACTTTTGTGTAAAGAGCCAAACAATGTAAATTTAGTCTAAGAATTTTTGCGGCCGTGCTACTTCTGTGTGATCTATAAATTATGTATCGAATACAATAATAAGAGTTGAACACATATATTAATACGACGTCCGGCACATATTCCGTCTTGTGAAATATAAAAAATAGTGACAATATAGACAGTATTAGAAATCATCATCGTCGACCTCCTTAATGAGGTGCCTTAACAAGGCCTTATGGTTCGCCCTAATCCGAGCTGTAGCCCCATGTCTCTTCTCCTGTCTAGCATGATCTATAAGGCTTTCCCAGCGCCCGTCTTCCGGCTCTTCGTCAAATGGACATCTGATAGTCCAAAGTTCAAACAAAAGGATGGTTCCATTATCCAGCTCCTCTACAACCTTGTTGGCAAGGTCCTCTTCCTCCTTCTGTAAGACCGCGCCGGTGACGCCGTTTGCATCGCCATCAGCATCATTACTATTCAGGTACTTTAACAAGGCCTTATGGTTTGCCCTTATCTGAGCTGTATTCCCATATTCCGTCATGTTTCTAGCATGATCTTGTAGGCTTTGAACTGTACCGTATTGAATGTCTTCATGGAACGGACATCTGAAAGTCCAACAGCCCAGAACATCGATGGTTTTTTCCTGCAGATTCTTAAATACCTTTTCGCCAAAATCAACCTGATTTACGGTGTTCACCATCTCGTCAGACTCGTCCTACATTTGTGAAAGAAAAAAATCAGTAACAATATAGGTGGCCTAATCTACAGATTACATGAAATTATTTTTACAAAGGCTCACCTTATGATCAACATATGGGGAACTCCTCATGATCAAGGACACTGTCTCTGTCTCTGGCTCTGGTTCTGGCTCTGTCTCTGGTTTTGGCTCTGGTTCTGGCTCTGGCTCTGGTTTTGGCTCTGGTTCTGGCTCTGGCTCTGGTTCTGGCTCAGGCTCAGGCTCTGGTTTTGGCTCTGGCTCTGGTTTTGGCTCCTTAACGATAGGTCCTTCTTCGTCGATCGTCAATGACAACTGCTGGTGTTGCCGAGCCGGTTAGGAAAAATAAAATTTAGAAATAAACGACATATAGTTTTACGAGCTCACCTCATTATTTGTGGTTACAAGAACATGATTATGATCAAGCCGGACTTTCTGAATAGTCCATATACCTTCTCGACTGATGGTGAATTGCACACGAGCTGGGCAATTCACTCTTTTAGTCCTTTTCAAACAGTCATTACTGCACTCCAAGTACCTAGAACATAAAGTTCCATCCAACCTATGTTTCTTGTGGATTTTCCTTATACTGAACCCGTTGGTCCTAGCGTATGAATTATAAAACTCATATGCCTTATCTTCAGTCTCAAAACTCATTCCAATTGTTGGAACATTCTGTTGAGATGACATATTACAAATAATGATGAGAATGTATAGTTGTGATACAAATACAGTATATGACACTGGTAAAATTTACCTGATCACCATCAAGACCTTCCATGTTTATGAGATCGGCTGGTTGACGATGGCGGCTGGTTGACGGCCGCACATACGATGGTTGACGGCGTCTGGTTGACGGAGGCAGCCCAGAGGATGGTTGACGGCGGCTGGTTGACGGCGGCTGGTTGACGAGGTAGGCAACTCCTGGTCGACGAAGGCGGCGGCAACTGCCTTCGAAGATTGCGGCCACGTCGTTGCATCTGGACGTGTAGGGTATAATAAAGGCCGCGCATTATGGACCGGCCGAAAAAATACAAAAAAACATATTAATTAACTAGCCCGGTCTGCGTTTAAATGGGCCGGACCCAAGGAAGAGGCGTGCGATCGTAACCCTAGAGGCGACTGCGGCGGCGACGGGGATGGAGAAGCGTGGTAGGAGCGGGCGTGTGGAGGTTATCAAGAAGAGGGGAGCGGGTAGTTGGCGAGGTGAAGGCGCGCTCTCTTCGGGCGGACACGGCGACTGCGGCGTCGACGGCGACGTCGAGGCGCACACGGCGACTGCGACAGGGATGGAGCGTGGTAGCAGCCGTGGTGTGGAGGCAATGAGGAAGAGGGGAGCGGGGAGCTGGCTGGGTCGACCTCAACTCGCCACGGATACGGGCTCAACTCGCCACGGATACGGGTTGGGCGACATGGCCGCCGGCGAACACTGGGCCACGGTGACATCCGAAGTGTACTGGCAGCCTCCACGTACTGCTCCAGTAAGACATTCTACTTTCCAATTGCTTTCTGTTCCTCCGATCATCTTCTGCTCGAAATAGTCTGAATGTGTTTCTCTGTTTTGTTTTTGTGTTTGGAATTGCAGACTGTATGTGATCAGAGTGCAGGAATCTACGATGATTTAGTGGATGGTGGGACTGTGGTGAAGAAGAAGAGTTTTAGTAGAAGGTGTGATGCAGATGATGGGGCGTGGAAACAAATTGAAGCCCTCGAAGCCACTGTAGGGAAGCTGAAGAAAGAGAGAAAGATGAGGACAGAGATGCACATTGCAGAAATTAGAGCAAGGGATAGAAGAGAAGCAATGTTGATTTGGATATTTTCTGTAGGATGTCTTGTGTATGCTCTGTCTGCATTGTTTATCAGAGGTTTCGTGTGAAATTGAGTGTGCTTGTGTACTGGTATCTTAAAATATGTACTGAAAATCTTGTATTGTGATTTCACAGCAATATACCTTCCCATGCAAATGTAATTTAATTAGCATGCGGTTCCCATGCCACATAAACATCAGATGTATTATTGACATCAAATCAACACACCACATAAACATCAGATAAATATGAAGGTGAAAATAACTTGAATAACTTTCAGTTTTCATCAAAGATCTCATGCCACATAATGCTCACATCACACATGTACTGAATAATCAATTTCAGACTTTTGATTTAAATAGTACGTGTTTGCAACCAAAATATACTAAATCACATCAAAATACATTCACGGGCCAAAATTGCGATGATGCATGAACTAAGGTGTATTCTTAATCATCCCAACGATAAATCTCTTCGTCTTCTCGCAGGTGTTCGCAACCGAAAGAAGTGTTTCTGAGACCATATGTCCTCTTGAATCGTTAATTTCTTGCTGCCAAACAAATATAAAGGTATTACTATTTAAATCTTCATGGCATTTATTAATGCAAAGTACACATATAGAAACTAGCTCAACTTGAGAAACTTCATCTGTGAAACGTTCTCCATTCCAGCGCTCCATACACCTCAGCACGAATAATCCACATGACGTACTGGTACAAGAGGATCAAGTGAAACGACATTCGAATCATCAACAAAAAGTGTAATAATTATAAAGCAACATATTAATAACAAGAATACTTACCCATCTCCTTGTCTAGGCGTTTTATACTCTTTTATGGGCCATTTAGAAACATCTGGATAGTTTGTATTGTTTGTGGAATTTACCGAAGTAATATCTCTTGCGATTTCCGATATCTGGAATGCACCAATTTATGTATCAAGTTTGGAAATAAAAAAATATTTCACACACATAGTTATCAGAGAAGAACCAATGTGAGAGAAGACTATACAAGTTTTTTCACGAAAGTCCTTGTCGTCGATAGGTCGTACAAAGAATCTAGAACCTGAAACTGTTTGCTCGGTATATGCATCACGACAGTAATCCAGTGATTGCCACATACATGGAGAGGGAAGTGCATCTAAATGACAAATAATTTTGAAAAGTTATAATATAATACTTATGTAAGAAACATTAGAATAAGAACAGTAATTACCATATCAGTTCTGAAATATTCCTCAACTCTCTTCACGGCTTGAGGAGACTTCTTTAATCTCGTGTTTCGCCTCTGACATAGGTAAAGGGTTCCGGTAGCGCTAGCCAGAACACGATGATCACCAATGCGGGTACGCAAATGAGCCACGTAAGCATTCATGACCTGTAATCAATATATATGTGTGAGTAACAGCATGCATGTATTCTAATGTACTACAACTACAAACAAAAAAGAGGGACTAGTAGATTTACGGGAGTATTTAGCCATTCTTTGTCAATGATACGTTTAATGTCCTTCGCATGCAACGTCTCATTGTCAACACTCTTGAAAATAGTTTTATTAACATATTCGGGCTTATCTGATAGTGTTTTAATGAAAGCAACTGCCGCATCTACGTGTAACTCCCCCATGGCTTCTATATCATTGAGCACATCTTTTTCATCGAAGAGTTCTGCAGAGTGAACACATCAAGCTCGTAGCAGTCAATTAATTAAATGTGATAGATGGAACAATGTAATGCCTGAATAAAATATGTTTCCAACTCACTCTTCCTTGTACTCGAGTCGTTCATTCGACGTAGCTTGCTCTTAGGGCCAACCAAAGGGGATCTGTATCTAGCCGGCATCCGTCGCTTCCGCTTCCCTCTTCCTTTTTCCTCCGGCTTTTCTTTTTCTTTCTCAATAGCTTTGCGGCAAATAGTACGCAAGCTATCAAAACTATCATCTGAACTCTCATCTCCACTTCCAGCATTCTTTACTGGGGTCACAATTGGTAGATCAACCATATCTATAGATGGAGATTTTGATCTTAATGGACCATCATCGTTAATTAAGATGGTGTGTATTGGGGTACTACCTGGCTGCATCTTTTTTTCAGGTGGGAGACATTGATCATTGCGGGAAGGTGTGTTACTGACTGCGATGTTATCGCTGTAACTCCCTTCCGAACAATTATTACGTCGATCGATTTTGTCGTCACTAATGCTTATGTCCCAAGCATACTTGAGAGGATGCTTCCTAGCAGGCTCGGAAAATACATCTTCATGATTCATTTCAGAAATCTTTTCATTTTTGGTCTTGTAAATGAGACCTTCTTTATTCAGCGTTTCGATAACTTTCTGCAAGGTAAATATAGTGGAATCATGTCATGTGCATAAAAGAGTGTGACTAATATAATATTGACTTCCGCGTCACCCACCTGTGCACACATGTCCGGAATGCGGCGGACCTCGGCTCTCAAGTTATTAAGTGTCGCCATAATAAGTTCCAATGTTACTTCATTGCTCGGGGAAGCATTTGACCTTGGCGTAGATTTAGCCTCAGCCTTTTTCGCATCGCCAACGCTAGATTCCATGCTTTTCGTTTTTTCTGGAGATGATTTCGTCTCCCTCATTCTTGCTGCACCGGGAATACGGTCTATAACCTGAAACATAAATAAGATTAAATTTTAATGTTGTAAACAAGTTAATATTTTTGGTAAAAGAAAGTATCGTCAAAAAGTTACCTTTCCCTTGCCACGGCCCTTTGAATTGTCATGCAAATCTCTTTGCAAGGCCGCTGCCTCGGTCCAATTTTTCATAAGCGGCATATTATCCAACATATGAGATGGACCATCCAATGGAAGCACCTTCACCCAGTACAAGTACTGCATAAATGACAAAAACAAAGTTATTACAGAATTTGGAGCAACGACAAATTAAATTGAAATATAATTGCGAAGTACCTGTATAAAAACCAAGTTTCCTTTTGGCCACTTCGAATGAATTTTCTTTTCCTTTTTCAACTTTATAATGCTTTTCATTAAGACCCCCAGTACGAAAGCATTCCAGTTGAATGTGGGTATCCGATCAACATTTTCCACTAAACAATAAAAAGACTTTGGGACATACTTTCTTGAATGTGGAGCAAGCAGGGTACCAAGAAGGATTAAGACCGACTTCTGGATAAATTCATTGTCATCGGGCTTATGTTTCGCATTGTTACTTGCAATCAAATCATCGATCTCTATTTCCCCGGACCTCATATTCAGGAAGTGAGGTGGTATGCGTGTCTGTGCTTCTAAGCCGTTCTTGTTTATGAAACTGAATATATCATCTCCGAAGTCAACTAGCCCAAGTATAGCATCGATTTCTTCGGTACCTGCTGTCAATTCATCAAAAGTATCCGGCAAGACAAACTTTCCACTTTCAACATGATAGCTATCCATCATAAAATGCAATAAACCCTGCCTCATGCCGATACGAGGAATATCGAGCATGCTATGTAGCTTCGTAAAGAAAAACACGGACTTCTGTTGGGATGTTAAAGTGTCAACATAATCACACCACTTTTCAACATTGCAACTGATCTCTCCAGTAGTACTTTTGCTGAAAAAAAATTAATGAATGAAAACACCCATGTGCCTACAATCGTAATTAACCTAGCCTAAACCCTAAGGCGTTCACCTTCATCATAGACGAAGATACCAACTTGGACGTGCATAAGAGGGAAAATGGTGTACCTAAACATGATGTAGGTCCGGCTTGGGGGTCGACGTCGTTGTGCGCGGCTGTCAGTCGCGATCGCGCGTCTGTGCAACGACCGACGTGAACCGCATCCAGACGTGCGCGTGCGCCAAGGTCGACGTCAATGGCACGGCAGTGGCGGCGGCCGGATATTGGCGGCGTTTAGATCGGCTGGTGAAGGATGCTGAAATTACGGCTGTTTAGATCGGCTGTCAGTCGCGATCTGGGTAACCGTGAGCAGATACGGCCGAAATTGCCTCCTTTATTTTTTCGGTCCGCTAGTTGGGCCGGCCCGACCTAGCCCTTTTCGGTCCGCGAGGCTGGATACAATGCTAACCGGCTGGAAACCGGAACCTAGGCCGGAAACCCCCTCGGTAGTACCGGAACACGGCCAGGTTCTGTCGGTTCCTAGACCGGCTGCTCAATCGGCTAACCGGGATGGAATCCAGAACCTAGGCCGGAATCCGCCTCGGTAGTACCGGAACACGACCAGGTTCTGTCGGTTCCTAGACCGGCTGCTCAATGGGCTAACCGGGCGGAAACCAGCACCTAGGCCGGAAACCCCCTCGGTAGTACCGGAACACGACCAGGTTCTGTCGGTTTCTAGACCGGCTGCTCAATCGGCAAACCAGATGGAAACCAGTACCTAGGCCGGAAACCCCCTCGGTAGTACCGGAACTCAACCGGGCAATTCCGGTCTCAGAGTATGCTAACTGGTTAGTCTACTAAATGTTTCTTAGGATGTGTTTCCGAGGGATAACAGCTGCAGCTATATCTTTAGGATACAGGACAAGATATGAAAATATGCAAGTAACAATATGGATTAACATAAGGATGTAAGCTAGATAATTCACATCCGAGATAAACATAGCTTGTCCAACACACAACTTAAAAGATGAAATCCGAATATACCAGGTAGCACAACATAAACCGATACATGCAAGCACAGAAATACAAATATAAGTTCAAGATGGCTTGCGAGCGCGAGAAAACCCTAGGAACCCGCACAACCTAAATAGAAAGCTCAACACTTTCTCCCCTTTGGTATCGAAACGCCAAAAAGAGCGAAAGGTCAAGCGTTGCTAACGAAAGCCCAGTTTAAACCCTGCCTCCATCTTCACCATCATGAGCTTCTTCACCATCTCTAGCTGCTGGCCTGTCCGTTCCCTCATAGCTTGTGGAACCACCATCGAAGAACCCAACAAAGTCGGAGTCACGAATAGGAGGCATCTCAAAATCAACAAATGGAGTGGGAGCAAGTTCAGGTCCATCAGAAGCATCTATGCCACGGTCACGAAGATCCTTGTTCAGCCGACGACGAGTATCCTTGGACAGCTCATAGTTGTTGTGACTAATGACATAATTCTTCTTGCAAACACCAAACAATTCAGAGAAGAACTTGGCAGCTCCAGATGTCCTCTTGGGAACTGGCCCATGGGTACAACCAGATGACCCAGCACGAGATGTAACACGCCTATCCTGACCAGACTTGACCCGAGTTTCGGAAGGCATCATCTCAGGAAGATCAGGACGTTCATAGCGAAGAGGCAGACTAAGTCCTTGCTGTTTCACCCTTTTCCCTTGTAGAAGATGAGAAGGTAGAACCTTATCGAGGAATGTCTGCACAATAGCTGAGTAACTCGGAGTCATGCGAGACATAATATTCCTTTTCATCTCTTGGAAAATGAAGTCACACACATCGATCTTGGTCTGTTCACTAGGCTGAGAGTAGTAAAGAAGATTGATAAGATAGCGCCGAACACTCACTTGATCCCCTGACTTGCTGTAGATGTTCTCACGATAGATCCTGGCAAGAGTGTGATAGAAATGATACATATGCGTGATCGAAGGTAGCTTGATCTCGGCATCAGGGTACAGAGTGAAGCTGATGTCCTTCACATTCATTGGTTTTTCAGAGTGAATACGAAAACCTCCAGCTTTCTCCCCTACATACCCCAAGTGTTCACAGAATGTACCATAGTTTGATTCAAACTTCTCTTCTCCCGACATCCAAGTAATGGAACGCTGAGTGTCGTCATGGAAATGAATAGTGCAAAAAAACTGACGAATCATTTCTGGAATATAATTCTCACGAAGACGCACGATATCATATAGATTCATCTTCTTCAGAGCTGCTTCCACATGAGAGAAATCTGTCAAAAGGTGCTGATTGAACCAGTCCATGTTGATGTACTGAGTCTTGACAAATGGCTCTTGTAGCTGACAGTAAACATCATTCCAAATCTTCTCCTGAGTGACGGTCCAGAACTGGGGGTTCTCAGTGTTGGTTCTCTCAGCAAACCGATACGGCGAGAGCTCTCGAATAGCACGGTACTTGCTAATCTCCACCGTGAGCAGATCATCATCAGGGAGCTTCTCCAACTCGAAGTCATCATCTTCATCGTCAGATGGTGAGTATGCAGAAGCTACCTCATCCTTTTCAGAAAGCTCATCATCCTCTTCAGAATAGTCAGTTCGAGGTTTAGAGCGGCGGCGAGAGCCAGATGGAGATTTCTTGTCATGTGCAGGTGGCTTGCCACGACCAGCTGCTTCCTTCTTATAGACACCACTGCTCACTCTCCTGCTCATAGTGTATTTCCCGGTCTTGTCTATAAACTCCGCTTGGGATCATCTGTCCGGCACGCTTGAAGCGGACGGATCCGGAGTCTTCACCTGTGAAAAAGAGTAATTAACAAATGAAAGTACACATGACATGACGAAGAGCTATTGATGTTAGAAAAGTGAGATAACACGCATACATATGTGCCTAACAAACCAAATTTATGATAACAAGGTAACTACATGTGGGCCTCTCACTAATAGTAATGACATGAAGTATTAATCCTTCAACTGGTTAGAAACTAAAGTCAACTGGTTCGAGGACCTCCGCTTCCACTCCGGCGATTCCATTGAGGATTTTTCTATACGTCTTACAGGCATCATCAACAACCTCAGCCTTCTCAGTGACCACGTTGGTGAGTTATTATAAGTGATCACACCACATCAGCAATACGATTTATTTTGGTTTAGGAATCTGATTTAGAGGTCGGTTGTGAATTTGGGGATTTCTACATTGAGATTTTTAGGGTGGATGCGGAAATTCTATTGAGATTTTTAGGGTAGCTTCTAGAGGGGAGGCGCTGGGGAGAGAAGAGTGATTTGATGGTCTAAGAGAGAGGTTTTGTTTTGTTTGATAAATGGTTGGGTCCGTTTGTAGGATTAATGCACCTTTCTTCATTAGAGAAAAACAATTCCTTCTGTCTGTTTGGTTAAAACTAACACCAAGATAACTTCAAATGCTGAAATGTTTTATTGGATCAATATACATGGAAAAGCTTCAATAAAATTTATTTCTCAAACAAACCATCAAGCTTGGACAATTAATCAACACATAATATAATTGCATCATAATTTCAGCATAGATGTAAACCGAGATCATTTTAAAGACCTTATTTAATTTGGACCTTATTCATTTTAAAGACCTTATAGATGAAAATCCCACATGAAGCTATAGTGGTACAGATCACATGGAGAATTTAAACAACAACAACAATTAACGGCGCGGCAAAGCGCGCTAGGTCCACCTAGTACCAATACTAACCTAGATCGAACAACAATTGCAGCTAAAGGGGGAACGGCGGAGGGCAGAGGAGCACGACTAGCAAAGGTGGAGGATTTTTAGGGTACAGAGAGGGAACCGGAGAAATTACCCGAGGAGGTCATGTTCTTGGCCTAACTTGGAGGAGGAACACTTGTACGGAGGTGATTCGGGGGTAGACGTCCAAATCCCTCCCAAAGTCTTGACTAGAGACGAAATCCCTCGGTGAAGAGCCTTGACGAGACGCGAAATCCCTCCCAAAGTTTTGACGAGGTGGTGGCGGCGGCAATGGAGGTGCGGTGGTTGGGGAACAAGAGGTAGGGTTAGGAAACCCTTTACCCGAACGGCCACTAGTAAGGAACTGCCTCGTGGAGTCGTGGGCAGTGGGCTGATGGCGTTGGGACGCACAGTTGCGCAAAATGGGCCTGGGCCTGGACCTAGCGCAGCTGGTGCCTACAGCGTGCAAAAAAAGAAAAATATGGCAACTACTGATTTTTTTTTTCATGTTTCCTATTTTTCAAAAAAAGAGAAATATGGACAGTGCTTGTTTGGTTTTCACATAAACCTGCAGCTTTTCTTTTTGATGAAAAGACATCTAGAATTGTTGGATTTATTTATACAGAAAAACAAAGGTTTTACTAAAGGAAAATGAGCAGCAGTAGGCTACAACTGAGGCTAAAAATGATACTGAAATAAACTAGAGGACAGAAAATGAAACTAAACATGAAAGCAAACACAACTAGACAAGCACAACTAGATTAATATGTCTCACACTTAGTCCAGCACAAATAACTTAATACACAAGTAGTCTTCTCACACTTAATTAGTTCACCACTGCATAAGAGCAGTCTTACATAACATAAGATAGGATTAAAATAGTTCATTGCTTAGTCCACATTAACAGCAACATGAATTACTGCTGCTTGCCACCATACTCCAGGTCCAACTTCCTGTCCTTCTTCACCTTCCTCGCCATCTTACGGCGTTGATGCCTTGCCGAGTTTATCCCTGGAAGATCTGGGTCGGCATCGCCAACCATGTACAGCAGCAGAGCCTTATGGCTTGCCTGAATCTGTTCAGTCTTCCCCACCCTGGATAAGCTCCTAGCATGGTGAGGAGTGCAGCCCTCAGCCCATCATCCGGCTTGTCATCGAATGGGCACTTGAAAGCTCTAGGGGTGAAGATGGTGAGCTCCCCATTTTGGAGCTTCTGGAGCATGTACCGCATGTATGATTCCTTGTTATTTCTGTCCACAAGTTCACCAGGTTCATACTGCATCAAAGAAATAGAGAAATTCATTAGTGACAAGGAAATAGAAAGGGCAGTGCAAGGAAAAAGAAACAAGGAAATAGAAGCTAGTAAAACAATTTAGCATACAAAAACTAGGCTCTAGATCGTGGAATCTTGGATTCAGGAATTGTATCAAGAGATCTTCTTTGTTTTCTTTGTTCCAAATAAATGTTCAACATATAGAAGATCACCAACATATAAATAGATTTGTCCTATGAAAATTGGTGTGACCATATACACAGAAGACATGCAGTTGGTGAGAAACAAACACTGTATATACATCATGTCTTCCAATGTTCAACTATATAGTTGGTGACATGCAGTTGGTGAAATTCAGAGTTGTTAAGAGCCTCTCGAATCTGTGATATGCTTTTGTGCCCCTGCATTTTCATGTGGCAGAAACTAGGTTTGAATATTAGCTCATTACTTGGCTTAGTACACTATATAGTTTATCTATCCATAACTTTGTAGATGAAAACAATCTAAGAAAATTTGATGAATTCTGATTATGACAAAAACCTAGAGAAATTGTCTAGACTTGGCTTGCTCAACAAATTTAGATTTTTAACATGGAAAATTATATGAGACATGCTGGGAATGGAAAGTAAGTTTATGAGCTTTAAGATAAAACTGTCCGGAAGTGGATCATGATGAACCAGGGAGTAGCTAGGTCTAAGTCGACTGAGACTTTGTTAAATCTCAGTCGATTGTACATGCGCTCTGGTTTTGGAATTAGCAGCTGGTTTGTGCGCGTCGTCTTTAGATATTTCAGCGAGTCAGCGTACAGCCTGTGGCAGGCAATCAAAGACGAAGCATATTGCTGGCCAAATACGGCCAACTAAAAAAAATCAACCAAGCTCAGCTCGATCAAATTTTCAGTTGCAGCTAGGATGTAACTGCCCCGTTCAAATTTTCAGTTCCAACAAGGCCGGATGCGACTGGCCACGGCAAAAAAAATAAAATAAGTTACAACTAGGATGCAACTGGCCCCCGCGCCCATTGAAAAATATTCGACTACATCAAGGATAAAACTGGCCCCGGTGAAATTTCAGTTATACTTCCAGTTGCAGCTAGAATGCTAACGGTAAATTTTCAGTTACAGCTAGGATGCAACTACCCCCGACAAAAACATTCTACTACAGCTAGGAAGAAACTGAACCCGATAAACCCCGGTAAAATTTTCAGTTGCATCTACGATGCGACTGGCCTGGCGAACAAAATCAGTTACAACTAGGATGCAACTGGCCCTGGTAAAAAACATTCGACTACAACTAGGATGAAAGTAGCGCCGGTGAAATTTCATTACACTTCCAGTTGCAGCTAGGATATAAACTATCCCCCGGTAATTTTTAGTTGCAACTAGGATGTGACCGGCCCCAGTAAAAATTCGTTACAACTAGGATGCAACTAGCCCCCGGTAAAAACATTCGACTGCATCTAGGATGAAATTGTATCCGATAATGACCCGGTAAAATTTCGATTGCATCTAGGATGAAACCGGCACCCGGTAAAAAAAAAACAATGCAGGTTGGATGAAACTTGCCTCGGTAAAATTCTCAGTTGCAACTAGGATGCAACTGGCTCTCGGTTAAAAGATATTCGACTACAGCTAAGATGTAGCTGGCCCGGTAAATTTTATGTTGCAACAAAGATGAAACTAGCCCGATAAAAAAACAGCTACAACTAGGATGCAACTGCCCCGGTAAAAAAATCAAATTGCAACTAGAATACTGCCCACCCCCTCCCAATTGCCATCGATATGTAAATCACGAGTATATAAAAAAAAATGATACACTCAAAATGCATTAAAAAATGCAAATAATTGAGTATATATATCACGGGAAAAAAAAAAATTAATCAGATCAAACAATTTTAAAACAAAATGGTTCAGCATGTGTTTCTGCGTAGAACGTAGAACGCTCCTGTAACACAGACACAAAAATACCCTCCAGTGTAGAAAGCTCATGTGTTTCCTGGCCTGTCCTCGCTCATGCACGTCTCCCCTGCAAACCAGCCCGCTACACCCACCTTACACAGTTACACTAACATGGGCCTGCAACGGTCTGCTACACACACCCGTACCACAAAAAAACAAACAGCGACGCAACACAGACCAAAAACACAACATGCACACGCTCGGGGAGGAGGACAACAACGTGCACACGCGCACGAATCACGACATGAATATATCGACGATTCCGGAGGTGACTGAGATTTAGTTAGATCTCAGGCGCCTGAGATTTAGCAAACCGTTTACTTTTAGATGCTAAGTTCAGTTCTTTGTTGTTTCACATTGTTGTATCTGTAAATGTGGTAATAGAATTTTTTTTATTGATATCAAATCGCTGAGCAACAAGCAGCACATATGCAACACTATCATGTTAAATGCGAGTACTTTTTTGTTTCACGTTTCCTTATATGGATTTCTTTTGGTTTCATGTTTTTTTCCAGTTCATGTCGAATTCATGTGCTGAATACAAAGTCTATCTACTGCTATTTTGGGGTTCATCCTAGCACGAACAAATTATCTACTGCAAGTACAACATGGACAAAGTGATGGATAAATACCAAAGTTAACCTGTGGTGAGCAACATTTTGATGCTATCTTTGCTTTCCTCATGACCATTAAGACTAGATTTTCATCCTTTACTGGTAGCATTGACATGCTACCTATCTTCTCCGATATGACACGTGAGATTGATGTTATTAACCGTCTCTTTTTGAGATAATGAGTTAGGCCAGGCTCTAAACTTGGAGATATTGCAGGCTGCAATATAAAATGCCAGACTAAACCTGCTCTAGGAAAGAATGACCCCAAAACTTGAGAGTGAATTAAACATAAGATTCAGATTTGAAGACTAATGCTTTAGAACTATGTGCCAAGATGATTCATGGTGCTGCTTAGCTTCTTCATAAATTATTCCTACGAATGATAAATATATCACCAAAAGAATACCTTTGAGGTAGGTTTTTGCCAGCGTTAAAATTATTTTTTTTTATTTGTTCAGTTCAACTAAAGTCGATGTTATTGTGTAGACAACCATGTAATTTCATAGCTGCAGCACCTAGCTAAGTTTGTTTTAGGCAAAATATTTAGGCCGGCTCTCACCCAACTTTCCTCCAGGAATAAAAATCACTCACGAACTAAGGAAAAAAGAATTCTCTAAAGCCTCCTTGAGGCTCTAAGAAGAAGTCCGCATCGGTTGAAAACAGTCACCTTAATCAGAGCATGTCACGTGTCTGGTCACCTAATGGTTTATCTGCTTCATTTTAATTTTGGAATGTTCATCAGAGCATGTCACGTGTCTGGTCACCTAATGGTTTACTGTTATCTGCTCCGTTTTAAATTTGCAATGATCATCAGATCATGTCACATGTCTGGTCCAAATTCTCTAGATAATTACTCACATTACTTGTAAGCATGTCAAGTATTTAAAAGGACATATGAAACCTATATTAATTCACATATTAATAGAACATACATACTGTATAAAACATTGTGGGTCGAGTTCCTGATGTTGCATTAAAATGGTTTGCATACTAATAATACATATGCTGCTAACGAATACCCATTGTGGGTCGAGTTCTGCTAAAGATTTACATATTATTTGTGACAACACCATGATGACTCCATGAGTAAATCAAGTGAGGAGTTCCAGAAGGATGAAAGCTATTCTTGCAAAGATTGATTGCATATAACTATATTGGCATAATTTGGCATGGTTTTTTAATGTACTTGTTCTTACCTTTTGTACATTTTGATTACATACTTTGGTTGTTCTTTCTTACACTGGGTATGAAGATGCTAAATTTGAATACAATTGAGCATATTCATAAATTTGATACAATTGAGCATATTCTTGCTCTTCCCTTTTGTTGGGTCCAAACATACTATTTAATACAATTGAGCATATTCATAAATTTGAATTATGCAAACATGTAATATACATCCAATTGCTTCTAGAAATCAAAACGGAAGCAATAGAGACATGAACTGTAACAAAAGAAGTACGAAAAACTGAATGTCTCAAGTTCTGCACTAAAGCCAATGTGCAGATACTTGAGTGGATGGAAGAGGATAAAGAAAACAAAAAGAAATAAATTAATACACATGAAAATCAGTTGGTTTTCTAGATAAATGTAAATTAAAATCTCTAAGGATAAATATAGTTTTGAATCAGGGATGCTTGAGCGAGAGAAGGAAAAGAATAACGAGAGACGTGCGTTGCACGTGCACACTAACTAGTATAACCAAAGTGTATGTGTCAGCCGATGGAAAAATGCCTATGTTCAACCCACCATGAGCGAACATCCGAGGGAGAAAATCCGAGTTGCTTCGACAATGCCTTATCAGCAGGCAAAAAGGAACAAACGGGCGCAGCAACGCGCCTTCCCCTTCTAGTTACGTATGCAACGATGAGAAAAAGGAGAACCCGTTGCTCATGACATGAACTGTGTACTAAAAAACACATCTAGTTTCGGGGTTTTTACCTCTATCTCCGAATCGGTGTCCTCGGGGTCGTAGCCGAGGTCGACAATGTTATCCATGGCGACTGGACGCTTGCGGGTCGACGAGAACCGCCCGCCTCTCCAGCACCGCCGCATGCAGCCACCGCCGGTGCGCTGGTGGAGATCTGCGGCGTCTCCTGCAGCGCCTCCATGACCGCCTTCCGCGCGGTCGGCTCCTCGCCGTGCTCGTCGCCGCTGCGTCCACCTGCGCCGTCGGGATTCATGTCGCCGGAGTGGACCGCGTGGGTGAGGGAAGGTGTGGGAGAGAATCGCCGGGCGGGAGTGGAGCGGTTGGTTGGAAATACGAGGAGGCGGAGAGGAGACGATGGCTATTAACGCTTAATTTAAGGAGACCAGCCGTCCACCCCGTTCAGATTTTTTTGTGGCAGCGCGACCCTTCGGTGCACGACTACGAGCACACGCTCGGCTCCAATATGACCCAATGACAGGTGGACCCAGGCACGGTGGAGCCAGCATGTAAGTGGGGTTCAGATCCTCTGCAGTTACTACAATGCAGTTGCTGCCACTGAATGGTGGCCCTGGGCCCACATGTCATTGGGTTACAGTAGCGTACCAGTTTTTTTTAGCGGCAACACGCCCTATTTTAATTTGTACACATTCGGCTAGGTCAAACAGTGCTGTCGGTTCCAGTTTAGCTAGGTCAAACAATTTCCTTGGCTAGAGTAATCACATTCGGCAAATCGTGCATACTGCTGGCCTTTTTTCCTCTTTACAAAAAGTCAATTGGGATTTGTAACTCAAAGAGCAAAGATACAATTCAAAGCATAAATGTAGTTTTCTATTCAACTCCAAAACATATGATGTTAGAATTTGATGTCCATGGTATACTTATACAAGACATATACATATTTTCATGTTGGTCAATGTCTTCTTCGCCCCCCCTATGTTTAAATCTTGGATCCGCCCCTGATGACAACCAATTAACCAAAAAAATTCGTTACCGCGGCAGAGCGCGCGCGCGTTACACAATTTGGTAAGCGCGTTACACGGTTTTTCGGCGCGACGAATATTACGTGGGCGCGGCAGCGGGGGGCAGCGATTCTGTGCCGTGGGTGAGTGGGGGGGGGTGGGGGATTTGGTAACCGTGGTATGGTGTGGATCGGGGGTTTTGTAAGCGCGCAATGGAGCGAATCCGAGTGCAGCTAGGTGGATGGCAGTGGTGGTATATTTCGTCTACCACCGTCATGGCCGTGGACCCACATGTACCAGTCTTATCCAACCGTAGGTCTCCGCCGACCACGCTTCAGGGTTGTGGACCGTCATGTACCGCTCTTAGCTATCTAGGACTGCCACCGATACCTCTTAAACACGTGGACCCACATGTAACAATTGCTATGGCCCACGTGGGCCATATGTAACAGTTGCTATGCTCATATAGCTTTGAATCCATCGCCTCCAGGGTTGTGGACCCGCAAGAACATAGCGACTGCTGCAAGTGGTCCACGTGCCCGAAAGGTGGTGGTGGTAGAACTCTTACCAATCTAGGTCTGCCGCCACTAGAGTTCGGTCACGTGGACCCACATGCAACAGTTGCCACGCCCTTATAGCATTGCATCCATCGCCTACAGGTTTGTGGACCCACATGCAATAGTTGTTATGCCCATATAGATCTACATTCATCACCTTCAGGATTGCTTACACGCATGTACCACTTTCGGTCACGTGGACCCACACGCAACAGTTTCTATGCCCATCTAGCGTTGCATCCATCGCCTCCAGGGTTCTAGACCAGCATGTACTATTCTTAGCCATCTTCCGCCACCTTTCGGACACGTGGACCAACACGCAACACTTTCTATGATAATCTACCGTTGCATCCATCACATCCAGGGCTGTGGACCTGCATGTACCACTCTTAGCCATCTTGGTCCGCCACCACCACCTTTCGGGCGCGTGGACCCAAATGCAACAATCGCTATGCAAAGCTATCTTTACATTCGTCACCTTTAGGGTTGTGGACCCCGCATGTACGACTCTAAGCCATCTAGGTCTGCCACCACCGCCGTTCGGACACGTGGACCCACATGCAACAGTTGATATGACCATCTAGCTTTGCATCAACTACATTCAGGGTTGTGGATCCACATGTACCACTCTAAGCCTTCTAGGTCTGCCACCTTTCGAGCATGTGGACCCACATGCAACAGTTTATATGCCCATCTAGCTTTGCATCCATCCCCTTCAGGGTTGTGGACCCACATGTACCACTCTTAGCCTGCGTCCGTCGCCTTTGTGCCACCTGGACCCAAATGAAACGGGCGTCATGGCGGAACTAGCTTCTCGTCTACCACCGTCATGGCCGTGGACCCACATGTACCAGTCTTATCCAACCGTAGGTCTCCGCCGACCACGCTCGGGCACGTGGACCCGCATACACTTAGCAGCTGGGTGAGTTCGACATGCACGATGGCTACGGATGAATGGACCTCTCGATAGCTAGGAGCGGTTCACGTCGATCCATGCGTGTCACCGGCGGAGGGCAGATGCGTAGCAAAACGGTTAGGAGCGACGCAGCTGGACCCACATGCATGCACAAAGAGTATAAATGGGGTGCCCTGGTAGCGTTGCTTTGTTGCATGCGGGTCCACGGCGAGTGGAAGGTGGTAGGGTATGCCCCGTACCACCTATGGCACATGTGGACCCACACGCAACGATGTACGACCACATAGTTCTGCGTCCGTCGCCTTTGTGGCACCTGCACCCAAATGAAAGCGGGCGTCATGGCGGAACTAGCTTCTCGTCTACCACCGTCATGGCCGTGGACCCACATGTACCAGTCTTATCCAACCGTAGGTCTCCGCCGACCACGCTCGGGCACGTGGACCCGCATACACTTAGCGAGTATAAATGGGGTGCCCTGATAGCGTTGCTTTGTTGCATGCGGGTCCACGGCGAGTGGAAGGTGGTAGGGTATGCCCCGTACCACCTATGGCACATGTGGACCCACACGCAACGATGTAACTTATAATTTCATGTTATTCTTTGCTATATAAGTTTCCTACATGTTACATATCATGTATATATAGTCATGCTTATTGTGTCTTATTTTTTCGGGTTGCATGTCCGTTGTTTACGTGCATCTTGTTAAAATAATTTAATTACATTTGCTATTGGTCTATCATTGCATGTTGTGAATTAATCACCTTCAGGGTTGTGGACCGTCATGTACCGCTCTTAGCTATCTAGGACTGCCACCGATACCTCTTAAACACGTGGACCCACATGTAACAATTGCTATGGCCCACGTGGGCCATATGTAACAGTTGCTATGCTCATATAGCTTTGAATCCATCGCCTCCAGGGTTGTGGACCCGCAAGAACATAGCGACTGCTGCAAGTGGTCCACGTGCCCGAGAGGTGGTGGTGGTAGAACTCTTACCAATCTAGGTCTGCCGCCACTAGAGTTCGGTCACATGGACCCACATGCAACAGTTGCCACGCCCTTATAGCATTGCATCCATCGCCTACAGGTTTGTGGACCCACATGCAATAGTTGTTATGCCCATATAGATCTACATTCATCACCTTCAGGATTGCTTACACGCATGTACCACTTTCGGTCACGTGGACCCACACGCAACAGTTTCTATGCCCATCTAGCGTTGCATCCATCGCCTCCAGGGTTCTAGACCAGCATGTATTATTCTTAGCCATCTTCCGCCACCTTTCGGACACGTGGACCAACACGCAACACTTTCTATGATAATCTACGTTGCATCCATCACATCCAGGGCTGTGGACCTGCATGTACCACTCTTAGCCATCTTGGTCCGCCACCACCACCTTTCGGGCGCGTGGACCCAAATGCAACAATCGCTATGCAAAGCTATCTTTACATTCGTCACCTTTAGGGTTGTGGACCCCGCATGTACGACTCTAAGCCATCTAGGTCTGCCACCACCGCGTTCGGACACGTGGACCCACATGCACAGTTGATATGACCATCTAGCTTTGCATCAACTACATTCAGGGTTGTGGATCCACATGTACCACTCTAAGCCTTCTAGGTCTGCCACCTTTCGAGCATGTGGACCCACATGCAACAGTTTATATGCCCATCTAGCTTTGCATCCATCCCCTTCAGGGTTGTGGACCCACATGTACCACTCTTAGCCTGCGTCCGTCGCCTTTGTGCCACCTGGACCCAAATGAAAACGGGCGTCATGGCGGAACTAGCTTCTCGTCTACCACCGTCATGGCCGTGGACCCACATGTACCAGTCTTATCCAACCGTAGGTCTCCGCCGACCACGCTCGGGCACGTGGACCCGCATACACTTAGACAGCTGGGTGAGTTCGACATGCACGATGGCTACGGATGAATGGACCTCTCGATAGCTAGGAGCGGTTCACGTCGATCCATGCGTGTCACCGGCGGAGGGCAGATGCGTAGCAAAACGGTTAGGAGCGACGCAGCTGGACCCATGCATGCACAAAGAGTATAAATGGGGTGCCCTGGTAGCGTTGCTTTGTTGCATGCGGGTCCACGGCGAGTGGAAGGTGGTAGGGTATGCCCCGTACCACCTATGGCACATGTGGACCCACACGCAACGATGTAACTTATAATTTCATGTTATTCTTTGCTATATAAGTTTCCTACATGTTACATATCATGTATATATAGTCATGCTTATTGTGTCTTATTTTTTCGGGTTGCATGTCCGTTGTTTACGTGGCATCTTGTTAAAATAATTTAATTACATTTGCTATTGGTCTATCATTGCATGTTGTGAATTAATCACCTTCAGGGTTGTGGACCGTCATGTACCGCTCTTAGCTATCTAGGACTGCCACCGATACCTCTTAAACACGTGGACCCACATGTAACAATTGCTATGGCCCACGTGGGCCATATGTAACAGTTGCTATGCTCATATAGCTTTGAATCCATCGCCTCCAGGGTTGTGGACCCGCAAGAACATAGCGACTGCTGCAAGTGGTCCACGTGCCCGAGAGGTGGTGGTGGTAGAACTCTTACCAATCTAGGTCTGCGCCACTAGAGTTCGGTCCGTGGACCCACATGCAACAGTTGCCACGCCTTATAGCATTGCATCCATCGCCTACAGGTTTGTGGACCACATGCAATAGTTGTTATGCCCATATAGATCTATATCATCACCTTCAGGATTGCTTACACGCATGTACCACTTTCGGTCACGTGGACCCACACGCAACAGTTTCTATGCCATCTAGCGTTGCATCCATCGCCTCCAGGGTTCTAGACCAGCATGTACTATTCTTAGCCATCTTCGCCACCTTTCGGACACGTGGACCAACACGCAACACTTTCTATGATAATCTACCGTTGCATCCATCACATCCAGGGCTGTGGACCTGCATGTACCACTCTTAGCCATCTTGGTCCGCCACCACCACCTTTCGGGCGCGTGGACCCAAATGCAACAATCGCTATGCAAAGCTATCTTTACATTCGTCACCTTTAGGGTTGTGGACCCCGCATGTACGACTCTAAGCCATCTAGGTCTGCCACCACCGCCGTTCGGACACTGGACCCCATGCAACAGTTGATATGACCATCTAGCTTTGCATCAACTACATTTCAGGGTTGTGGATCCACATGTTACCACTCTAAGCTTCTAGGTCTGCCACCTTTCGAGCATGTGGACCCACATGCAACAGTTTATATGCCCATCTAGCTTTGCATCCATCCCCTTCAGGGTTGTGGACCCACATGTACCACTCTTAGCCTGCGTCGTCGCCTTTGTGCCACCTGGACCCAAATGAAAACGGGCGTCATGGCGGAACTAGCTTCTCGTCTACCACCGTCATGGCCGTGGACCCACATGTACCAGTCTTATCCAACCGTAGGTCTCCGCCGACCACGCTCGGGCACGTGGACCCGCATACACTTAGCCAGCTGGGTGAGTTCGACATGCACGTGGCTACGGATGATGGACCTCTCGATAGCTAGGAGCGGTTCACGTCGATCCATGCGTTGTCACCGGCGGAGGGCAGATGCGTAGCAAAACGGTTAGGAGCGACGCAGCTGGACCCACATGCATGCACAAAGATATAAATGGGGTGCCCTGGTAGCGTTGCTTTGTTGCATGCGGGTCCACGGCGAGTGGAAGGTGGTAGGGTATGCCCCGTACCACCTATGGCCATGTGGACCCACACGCAACGATGTACCGACCACATAGTTCTGCGTCCGTCGCCTTTGGCACCTGGACCCAATGAAAGCGGGCGTCATGGCGGAACTAGCTTTCGTCTACCACCGTCATGGCCGTGGACCCACATGTACCAGTCTTATCCAACCGTAGGTCTCCGCCGACCACGCTCGGGCACGTGGACCCGCATACACTTAGCGATGCACAAAGAGTATAAATGGGGTGCCCTGGTAGCGTTGCTTTGTTGCATGTGGGTCCACGGCGAGTGGAAGGTGGTAGGGTATGCCCCGTACCACCTATGGCACATGTGGACCCACACGCAACGATGTAACTTATAATTTCATGTTATTCTTTGCTATATAAGTTTCCTACATGTTACATATCATGTATATATAGTCATGCTTATTGTGTCTTATTTTCGGGTTGCATGTCCGTTGTTTACGTTGCATCTTGTTAAAATAATTTAATTACATTTGCTATTGGTCTATCATTGCATGTTGTGAATTAATCACCTTCAGGGTTGTGGACCGTCATGTACCGCTCTTAGCTATCTAGGACTGCCACCGATACCTCTTAAACACGTGGACACACATGTAACAATTGCTATGGCCCACGTGGGCCATATGTAACAGTTGCTATGCTCATATAGCTTTGAATCCATCGCCTCCAGGGTTGTGGACCCGCAAGAACATAGCGACTGCTGCAAGTGGTCCACGTGCCCGAGAGGTGGTGGTGGTGGTAGAACTCTTACCAATCTAGGTCTGCCGCCACTAGAGTTCGGTCACGTGGACCCACATGCAACAGTTGCCACGCCCTTATAGCATTGCATCCATCGCCTACAGGTTTGTGGACCCACATGCAATAGTTGTTATGCCCATATAGATCTACATTCATCACCTTCAGGATTGCTTACACGCATGTACCACTTTCGGTCACGTGGACCCACACGCAACAGTTTCTATGCCCATCTAGCGTTGCATCCATCGCCTCCAGGGTTCTAGACCAGCATGTACTATTCTTAGCCATCTTCCGCCACCTTTCGGACACGTGGACCAACACGCAACACTTTCTATGATAATCTACCGTTGCATCCATCACATCCAGGGCTGTGGACCTGCATGTACCACTCTTAGCCATCTTGGTCCGCCACCACCACCTTTCGGGCGCGTGGACCCAAATGCAACAATCGCTATGCAAAGCTATCTTTACATTCGTCACCTTTAGGGTTGTGGACCCCGCATGTACGACTCTAAGCCATCTAGGTCTGCCACCACCGCCGTTCGGACACGTGGACCCACATGCAACAGTTGATATGACCATCTAGCTTTGCATCAACTACATTCAGGGTTGTGGATCCACATGTACCACTCTAAGCCTTCTAGGTCTGCCACCTTTCGAGCATGTGGACCCACATGCAACAGTTTATGCCCATCTAGCTTTGCATCCATCCCCTTCAGGGTTGTGGACCCACATGTACCACTCTTAGCCTGCGTCCGTCGCCTTTGTGCCACCTGGACCCAAATGAAAACGGGCGTCATGACGGAACTAGCTTCTCGTCTACCACCGTCATGGCCGTGGACCCACATGTACCAGTCTTATCCAACCGTAGGTCTCCGCCGACCACGCTCGGGCACGTGGACCCGCATACACTTAGCCAGCTGGGTGAGTTCGACATGCACGATGGCTACGGATGAATGGACCTCTCGATAGCTAGGAGCGGTTCACGTCGATCCATGCGTGTCACCGGTGGAGGGCAGATGCGTAGCAAAACGGTTAGGAGCGACGCAGCTGGACCCACATGCACAAAGAGTATAAATGGGGTGCCCTGGTAGCGTTGCTTTGTTGCATGCGGGTCCACGACGAGTGGAAGGTGGTAGGGTCTACCCCGTACCACCTACGGCACATGTGGACCCACACGCAACGATGTAACGACCACATAGTTCTGCGTCCGTCGCCTTTGTGGCACCTGGACCCAAATGAAAAACGGGCGTAATGCCGGACCTAGCTTCTCGTCTACCACCTTCATGGTCGTGGACCCACATGTATCGGTCTTATCCAACCGTAGGTCCCCGCCGACCACGCTCGGGCACGTGGACCCGCATACACTTAGCCAGCTGGGTGCGTTCGACATGCACGATGGCTACGGATGAATGGACCTCGCTAGCTAGGAGTGGTTCACGTCAATCCATGCGTCACTGGCGGATGGCAGATGCCAGGGTTGTGGACCCGCATGTACCGCTCTTAGCCATCTAGGTCCGCCACAACCACCTTTCGGGCACGTGGACCCACATGCAACAGTCGCTATGGTCATCTAGCTTTCCATCAATCACCTTCAGGGTTATGGACCCGCATGTACCTCTCTTAGCCGTCTAGGTCTGCCACCGATACCTTTTAGGCACGTGGACCCACATGCAACACTTGCTATGCCCATGTACCATTGCATCCATCACCTCCAGGGTTGTGGACCCGCATGTACGACTCTAAGCCATCTAGGTCTGCCACCACCACCATTCAGACACGTGGACCCACATGCAACAGTTGCTATGCCCATCTAGATATACATCAATCACCTTCAGGGTTGTGGACCCGCATGTACCGCTCTTAGCCCATATAGCATTGCATCCATCACCCTCAGGGTTCTGGAGCCACATTTACCATTATTAGCCATCTAGGTATGCTACCACCACATTCCGGAACGTGGACCCACATTCAGCAGTCCCTATGTCCATCTAGCTTTCCATCAATCACCTTCAGGATTGTGGACCCACATACCACTCTAAGCCTTCTAGGTGTACCACCTTTCAAGCATGTGGACGCACATGCAACAATTGATATGACCATCTAGCTTTGCATCCATTACCTTCAGGGTTGTGGACGCATATGTAGCACTCTTAGCAATCTATGGCTGCCGCCACCCATTCGGGCACGTGGACCCACATGAAACAATCACTAAGTCCATCTAGCTTTGCATCCATCACCTTCAGGGTTGTGGACCCGCATGTATGAGTCTAAGCCATCTAGGTCTGCCACCACCACCATTCGGTCACGTGGACCCACATGCAACAGTTGCTATGCCCATCTAGCTTTCCATCAATCACCTTCAGGGTTGTGGACCCACATGTACCACTCTATGCCTTCTAGGTCTGCCACCTTTCAAGCATGTGGACCCACATGCAACAGTTGATATGCCCATCTAGCTTTGCATCCATCATCTTCATGGTTGTGGACGCATATGTAGCACTCTTAGCAATCTATGGCTGCCGCCACCACCATTCGGGCACGTGGACCCACATGCAACAGTCGCTAAGTCCATCTAGCTTTGCATCCATCACCTTTAGGGTTGTGAAACAACATGTACCACTCTTAGCCATCTAGGTCTGCCACCTTACGAGCATGTGGACCCACATTTCCATACATGATGTCATTAACAAACATGGATAGAATGCTAATGTTTCACATTTGTAAGGATTTAAAATGTTTATAATGCTTTTTGTTTTCATTTATTTTGTGGTATTTCTGTTTCCTACACGTTAGACACCATGTACAACAATTTGAGGTAATTTAGAGATGATCAAAAAATTAAACTTCTTAGGGAAAGACCATCTGGTCTCGCTTAAACAAGTTTTTATGATAAGGTAGTTTTTTTGAACTACTCCAAATTAATTTCAAATTTTGCACACATGATGTCATTAACAAACATGGATATAATGCCAATGTTTCACATTTTAAAAGATTTTAAAATCTTTTATAATGCAATGATGAAATGGGTTTAAAATATCGGAACTTACCTAAGAAAGACAGTGTAAACTTACGGGATGGGGCAGGCCGGCGGTTTGGATTAGGTCGAATCGTTTGGATTTATTAGTATTATTCGCTATTTAAATTTTAAAATATTAGTATTCTTTAAGAGAAGTTAATTATGTTGGGAGTAACTATTTTGTTTGCGTTTGCAATATATGAATATTTGTTTTTTTATTTATGGACACATGTTATAAATTCAACTCTTATTCACCACCTTCTCGCAAATCACAATTTTTTTAAGAGGAGAATCTGAAATATGGCCGTTGCAAACTTAAAAAAATGGTCGTTGGGGTTTTCTCTGCGCTGGTTGGTTCTCAAGTTGGTTAGACCGGTACTGGAACCGGTCTGGATCGGTTGGAGCCGGCAGCCAGACCGAAAAAGCCTTCGGTAGTGCCGGAGCACTTACAGGCAACCCGGCCGTCGTCCGTCTGGAATACTGGTTGACCGGATCAGGACCGGTCCACAGACCGAAAACCCCTTCGGTTGTGCCGGATCTTGACCGGATTCTACATGATCTATCATTTTATGTACTGGTCATGCACGTGTCTTACTTTTTTAGGGTTGCAACTTTGTAAGTTTCAATTCTCTGTGGTTCTTTCCAAAACCATGCCGTTATTGTCTTGTCGCCGCCACGCGTTAAACGTCGCACGAATGTAAACGTCGTACGTGAAACAATTTTAATAATTTAATACTAGGATAAATAACTTCATTGCATGCATATTTGAAATCTTAAAACATTTGAAACACACATTTTATTAAAATACCGTTAGTTAAACACATAGCCACATCGATATGACAACGACACTTACGGCGACACGGACACGAACACGACACCGACACTTACGGGCGACAACCATAACCCTAAATCTAGACACGACTACTCATATAACCCTAAATACTAGACACGACTACTCATAGTCGTCGCACTCCGCCTCCAGCTCGCTCCAGTCAACGCTGCTATCATCGTTGTCCTCGGCGGTGAAGTCGGCGAGCGACGGTGCAGAAGACGGACCGGCACCGGATGTGCTAGCACCCGCCGACTGCCCCCAGTGCGGCTCCTCCTTCACGATGACCGGCCCCCTTCACGTGCCCCGGCGGACCATGGCGCAGCGCATAGTACTCCTCCATCTTGGCGCGCTGTTAGGCGACGAGGCCTGGGTACTGCCGCTGCAGCTCCTCCATGTAAGCCGCGCCAGCACGCTCCGCCTCGAGCCTCTCCCGCGCCTCGCGGTCCTCACGCAGCTGACGTCGCGTGGCCACGCGGGGGTCAATAGGCCCCAGGTCTGGCGTCTCGCCGGGGGGGAGGCCGTCGGGGAAGTTCAGCCGCGCCTCCGCGCCGTGGAGGAACCGGCTCCGCTGGTCGTACGCGTGGGCCGCTGGATCGATCGCGGTACGTCCCGATCCATTGGCGTTCGCCGGTGTGCCGGTCGTAAATTTCGGCCACCCACGAGCCCCACTCGCGCTGGCGGACTCCGAGGTACCTCGGCGGCGGCGGAGGAGGTGGGAGGTCAGCCGGCTCGACGATGATGCGGGGGGGCGCGCGAGGTGGAGCCGCCGGCGTGCACGTCCCGCCGTGGAAGCGCGCTGCGAATCGGCGGAGGGGAACGGCGGCGGTTGCTCGAGGAGCCGCGCTGCACCGCGCGGCCACGGGTGGCGCTGCGGATTGGCGGCGGGGAATGGCGGCTCCGCGATCCGGCCATGGGGCGGCGGCGGCGAATCAATGGGATCTGAGGTGGGAGGTAGAGCGGTGGGGGAGAGGCGGAGCGAGGTGGAGCGTTGAACTGAGAGAGAGGCGGCGCCGTGAGACGTGAAGATAAAGAGGGGAGGGGGTGGTTGCGCGGGCGGCGGGAGTTACTGCGTGCCCCCTCGGTCGCCGACACGACGCGCCACGCGTCTGTCGCTTGGTTGGCCCGGGGAAAAGGTGCGTCGACGTGGAGAGGCGAGCTACATAGCTGTTGGCGGCTATTTTGACACGTCCATTTGGCAGTACCAGTGGCTATCACCCGTGTGCGGCAAACTGGCGGTCCCAGGTTCGATTCCTCCCCGCGTTTATTTTCGCATCTAATATTCGGTCGGCTAGCGGCTCATCGGCTCATCGGCTAAGACTACGGCTCGCTGCTAGTCGTATTATACGTTTATTGGAAGAGTGTTTCGAGCGACGTGATTGGTCGAGAAGGCCAAAGGGGAGGACCGAAGCAGAAAGCAACCTGCAAACATTCCTGGTCAAGGGTTATCAAAAATTAAATTATTGCTCTTTTAGAATAAGAGAGAATGTTAGTGCAAATTATATGAAGCCGAAACTCTAGTACCATTAGGTTCTTTGTTACTACTCCGTCCGATTAATAAAAAGTGTCGCTCACTTAGTACAAAGTATAAAGTGGGCGACACAATGTAATTTGGAACATCTCGTTCTGAAGGACATTTGGCGTAGCAGAAGCGTCGGTGTGGGCATAGTGGGTCGGTATAGGGCCCCCTTTGGGGGGATCCGGATAGAGTGTCATGGTGCCTAGCCCCCTCAGGAGACTTCACGGTTAAGTTTGCTTAGCGTAGCCTCTTTCACGAACCGGGACGGGCGTGGTCATCCCATATGTGGAAGGCCCCCCTCCCCCTGAAAATCAAAATCTTCGTGTGACAATTACTACGCGATCGCCTTCCGTCGGGGGTGGAAATGCGGAAACGTCAGGGGCCGAGAGATGGCATCTATCCACTATGTGGGATTCGAGAGACTGGAACTCATATCTTGTTCATATGCCATGCGGCCATGTTCCTATGGAACTTCGTCTATGAAAGTCTGGGACCCGAATGGCGGGTTTCAGACCTAGGCAAATTCCTGGAACTCCAGGCGAATAAGACCGGAGGGGGCGTCGCCTCTTCTGGGTCATATTTGCTAGTATGACATGGACGCTTTGAACGATTAGGAATGAAATGGTGGTAGAGCGGATTTTTCTGTGACGTGCTACTGACTCGTTGTAAAAATGTCTAGCTTTTTTCCGCAGTGGCACCCGTTGTGTATACAACGGGATAGGGCTCAGGTGGACGATATGTTGGACCGTCTGATGACGACTGCGAGACGGATATCCACCACCGCTACGAGCTGAGCCCCGCCGGTGATGGGGGTCTTTGCCCCTTCAGGCCCACCCTACGAGCACCCTGTCGTCTCGCCTAGTTTATGTTTTCTGATTTGGGCTTTTACTTGTGCTGATGCCCGAGCAAGCTACCCTCTATTTTCTCGTCTTTTATTTTTGTGAACTATTTGTATGCACTCGGTTTGGTGGTTGCTTTATTTATAAAGCGGGAAAAAATATTTTTTCGTTAAAATGGACTATACTTTTTATATATCGGATATATCTCTACTATATAACGTGGCTTAAAGACCGTACGTTCGTCGTTAATTTAGTCCCTCAACTTTTAGAAAATCAACCCGCAGTCCCTCGTTAACGTGTGTGGTGGTCGTTTTGCTTCTTAGTCCCTTCGAGATGAAAAAATCAATCTGCAATCCACATCCACCCAGTTCCACACGTCCACCCGATCCCCTCGCTCCTCTCTCCTCGCGATGGAAGACGCGATGGTCGTCGGCGGGATCCCCCTTCGTCTCTGTTCGCGAGAGCTACAAGGGCACCAGATCCGCCGGCACCACCATCCAATACCCCAGACCAATAAGTTATCTGCGCCGCCATGCTCGCGACAGCCGGCATGCCCGCCCTCATCTGCGTCAAGATCGCCACCACGACGTTTGCTGCTCTACTCCGGCAAAGCCAGCCTCCTACCGTCCCTCCGGGTCGTCGGCCGCCCGCCATTGTTGGCGACTTGTTCCAGCCCCTGCACGACGGTTGCTGCTCTACTCCGGCGAAGCGAACCTCCTACCGTCCTTCCAGGCCGTCGGCCGGCCGCCCTTGTTGGCGACTTGTTCCAGCCCCTGCCAGGTTCAGCGCGGACCAGGTTCTGCGGTCGATCAATGGCGCCCTAGATGACGTGTGCGGGTCCGGTAATAAGCAAAAGCATCTTGTTTGTACAGCTCGATTTGCTCATTTGCGATACTACACTGCCTTCTAATCATTGTTAAAGTTGTATATGATGCTTGTATTACCTCGAATTTTCTGTATAATATCTCAGCCTAATTATCTTATTAGGATAAGAGGTCCCAGATAAAGATAATTAGTATAAGAGAGGTCCCAGATAAAGAAGCTAAGACGGTTCCTGTGAAGATAGTCAAATGATATAAACTGAAACTCTGCTTTTTCTTGGAGTCCAGTATAAATTACATCATAAATCTCCGCACTTCTTCTCTATATTTAGACTTTTGCAGGGATCTTGTCCGACAAATATATTGTTAGATAGAGAAATGTTTATGTTAGTGGGACAATAGATATTGATGAACTAAGGTCTGGTTTACAAGGTTGGTACCAAATTATATATATGAAACAAAAACAACAGTTGATGCAGCCTGTATGTTGTTGCTCACAACTCATGGTGAAATATAGCCTTGATGTTAAACTTTTTTTATCTGCATATTTACCTTTTTTGCCACTGTATGCATAACCTGAACCCTAAGCATATTCTGTGACAGTGGGTTTTCTACCATGATTAGGGTGGAGCTCATAAAACATGTCCTATTGACCAATCACTCCGGCTTGAATAACCAGTATGTTTGGCTTATGTTAACTTCATATAATAGTTAGTATGCTTCTTAATTATCTCTTTCGTGATAATATTTATGAAGGTGGTTTTGATTCTATGCAGATTTAATGTTCATTTGTTATTTGGATCCCAACATCGGTATTGAAATTTCTTCTTCTACTTTGTAGGATGAGTTCATCATTTCATTCGTCTACACAATTTAGACAGTGTGGTACTATGGGTGACATGGTTGTATAAATTCAGTGGACCGAATATTCGTGCACACGTTGAACCTTTGCGGCTCTGACTACATATTGGGATATGTAGAAGAATTTCTCATTTGTAGATGTCCCTCAAGTCCAGGTGTTACTGTAAGAGGGTCATTCATTCGGCAAAATCGAGACAATAAGATCCACCCAAGTTCAACATGCAATGTGTCATGACGATGATTTTATACGCGAGAGTAGAAGCCACATGAACCTTCAGTCTTGTACGTTGATTTGAAGGTTTGATGGCTGTGTTGGTCAGTGCATCATCGTCTAACAATGGACTGAGATCCAGTGACTTCACGAAGAGAAGTCACCAGGTGACTTTAGCCATCTCAGTGCCATCCGATCAACATCCAACGGGTAGAATTGACCCAAATTTTGAACACAAAATTAAAAAGTTTAGAAAAAATTAAAAAAATTCCAGTGAGTAGTATATGTTCCTTTGTGTATCCTGAGAGAATTTTTTTTTCATTTCGATCAGTGGTTTATGATTTAATGGCCTTTTAAATCCAAAGTATGAAAATTTATTTAACGACAAACCAACTATCCAAATGATGTGAAACTTTGACAGAATACAAAACGGACCACATACTACTCACTGGAATTTTTTCAATTTTTTCTGAAGATTTTTTATTTTGTGTTTAAACTTTGGGTCAATCCTGTCCGTTGGATGAAAATCGGAGGGCAGTGAGAGGGCTAAAGTCACGTCGTGACTTCTCTTCATGAAGTCACAGGATCTCAGTCCTCTAACAATATATCTTGGTTTGGTCATTTTAAATGCACTTGCAATCATGAGGTCGCTAGAGAAGAATACCTACTTTGTTTGGTTCTTGCATGTAGTAAAGTCGGTTATTAAATCTGTTGCCGGATGCAAAAACATTATGGGAGCTGACCTTTTGTTTCTGGAAGATACTTACATTCTCTCATCGTGTTGTCAGTTTTCTATTTAGTATTATGATTTTCTACTTCGGTTGCGGACTTTTTTCTTGGCTTTGTGAACCTATTTTTCTATAAATATTTTCCATAAGAAAAAGAGTGAACAATGTATCGGTTTATTTTATATTTACTGCAACATACGGGTATTTTGCTAAGGACTGTGGCGTATGCGCAAGGGTACATCGTCGTAGGCGACGATCGCGTCGTGGTCGGTTTGCACAAAACCCCCTGAAAATTTCGAAAAACAGCCCACGGTTACATCCTTGACCTCACTACCAATCCCATCCGCTTGAGCAGAGCACCACACCAGGAGGCGTCGAAATGGAGGTAAACTGTCCAAACTACCACAAATCCACCGCCGGCTTCCCCCCTCCGTCGCTAGCTTCTCCACTTGAGGTGCTGAACCTCGAAGCATGTGTAGGCTTCTCCAATCCATGAGTTCACAAGTGTTGCCTCTTCTCTGAACTCCCGTAAGGCTCCTCTGAATTTGTCACCGTCGTCCAGTCTTTGGAGGGCCGCCGCTCCTCTCCGACTCTTTCGTCACCTCCGTCGTCTGCGGGAGCCCCTAGCCGCCGCGTCCCGGCGAGATAGCTCGCTCCTGTCGAGGTCTCCTTGTCCCTGGTGACCTGGCCCCTTCGCCATGCATCCGCATTCTGACGAACTGCTACTGCCAGGTAACAGTTCGCGTTGTGCTTGAACCAGTAGAGAGGAAATTCACGTCGTGCAGCAAATTAGTTCACTCGCCATCGCCGACCTTACAATATTGGATTGTCAATTGAATCGTGCACTGAAACTGGGCAGCTTTGCATGCTTTACAATATTGGATTGTTACTTGGAGTTACTGAATGGACTGAAGATTGTGACACGACATGTTAGACCGAAGATGTTCATGCACATGGAGAAATTCATCATCCGCAGATGATGACACAATAAATGAGGAAATCAAGTCACTTCAGGGCTTAGTAAATATAAACAATGAAAATGTGAAATTATTTAATCCTATTAAAACCGAGCCAGGTATGACAGGATTATTAGGCACTACTAACCTGCCCTCCATGATGGAAAAATTAAATCTTGAGCAAGCAGCTCTTGTTATTGGTTTCGACGAGACACTAAGTTATATTGATGTCTTGTTGAAAAAGCAGCATGCTCGACTTGGTAGAGCTCTTCATTGTCTCTCACAAGAGCTATATTCAAAAAATTATCACAGAATTTTTGAGCTATTATTTATGGATGTTACGGTGTGCAGTTTTAGTTGTAGTGCGGATTTTTTTCGGATGAAATTGTTGTCTCTATAATATAACAAGATGTATGAACCATAGATTATATCATTGCGTTATCACTGGCCGAAACCCGTAGCAGCGCACGTGCAAATATGCTAGTATATATTGTTATATCTAGGCTTGGGCCGGAGAGCTCCATACGTACATGACCCCTTTTCTATAAGAGCGATGGTACATATACCTTCGTCGGCAAGATAAGTGAAGAGATCAAGCACAAATTGTAAGCAATCTCGTCTAGCTAGCTCATATACCGTAGACGTACTGTGGGCATGTCTAGCAACCACGCCATGCAGGTCCTACCAGTCCTAGTCTCCTTGGCCCTTCTCCTCGTGGGAGCGGCGGCAGCCAGGAAGACGACGCACCTCAAGTTCTACATGCACGACATCGTGACATCGGTGTCGTCGAGCCCGGCGACGGCGGTGCGGGTCGCCAGGGGCGTGACGGCGCTGCCCATCGAACCCGCCATCCGCTTCGGGGACATGTTCGTCATCGACGACCCTCTGACGGAGGGGCCCAGCGCCGCATCCCCCGCCATCGGCACAGCGCAGGGATTCTACATCTTCGCGTCGCAGACGGACTTCGCGCTGTTTCTCACCGTCAACATGGTGTTCACGGCGGGGCCGTACAACGGCAGCACCATCGCCGTGATCGCCAGGGACGCCATCGTCGACCCCGTCAGGGAACTGCCGGTCGTCGGCGGCACCGGCGTGTTCCGTGAAGCCACCGGGTACGGCCTGCTCCGCACATACTCTGCAAACGCCACCACCTTCAACGCGGTGCTCCAGGTCGACATGTACGTGCGCGCGCGCGCGTAGGCGCACCACAGTAATATGCTTTTGCGTGTACAAGCAAAGGTTTTATCGGTTTATTTGTGGTCATTGATATCTGCTACTTTCTCGATTGTGTTCACGAAGAACATTAATTAATAAGATATATAACAAGTGTTCTCTCAAAAAATAAAATAATAAGTGTGGTACCTTCGTCTCCAATTTCTAAAATCTTCAACAAAACTAGACGCATGTATGATAACTTCATATTCATCTGTAACCTCGCTAAACTCCTTCACACCGGAAACGAACGTCCATTGTTCAATTAGACATAAAAAGGGTATGCTCGATTTGGTCGACCGGGACTATCTTCTTTAGTTGCTTGCCTTCCCTATCAAATTTTGAGATTGGATGCTCGATGGCGTGCCCGTTGACCCATTCATCATGGGTGTGAGTTGCAACAAGGAGACCCCTCTGTTACCCGCAATAGCAAAACAACGATGAAGTTAAACAAGATCGAACCAACGGGGACACGAGATTTTAACGTGGAAAACCCTACCAACAAGGAAGAGAAAAAACCACGGGCGCCAGCCAGCAATACTTCACTATTTCGGGGTGAGGTTACAATCGCGCCGGGATTTACAATATGTGGTTATCCCGTGCGGCGGCTTACAAGAGGTATATAAAGGCGGTCCTGACCTAACTAGGTCGGTAACTGTGAATCCAATTCCGACTCGGTATCAACTCGTACCCCCGCCGTGCACTCCACGCGACGGGCCTCCGCGTAGCGGAGGTCGAACTTTCCTTTATCTTCATATGAATTTGGATCACCATAAAAAAACACCCTCCCCCCCCCCCCCCCGGCATTTGCTCTTCGGCATGGCCATCGATCCTCTTCAGCGACTTCTGTAAATCGCGACTGGCCAAAGCATGCTTTAATGTATTGAGGGCCGCGGTGGAAATATACAAACATCTCGATGGACAACCTTACTACCACTCTTCATAATTTCAGAAAAGAAAAGGAAATAGTGGGCAACTAACTAGTTGCCCAAGTTAGTTTTCCATTTTTCCTAAGGGCATGTACAATGAAAGAGGAGGCAAAGCCTTCTCTTAGCTCTCTATATCATCTAGAGAAGTCAGTAAATATTGATCATATGATGTCGGTTATCCCTTATTGTTATCCCTAACAATATATGAGAATAATTGAATTTTTGTGACATTTTTTGTCACTCGGAGAAGAATATGGTGCAACGAAGCATATGGATCATCCCTTAGGTAAGGAAAGACAAATCTACACTTTCTTTCAATTAAGTAAAATTTAATGTGGCAACTCTGAGCGAATGCCGACATCGCCCCAGTGTACATGTTCTAAGTCAACATCCACTTCCACTACAAGCAGTTGGAAAAAATCTTATATTTTCCCTAGAATGATGTAATTGAATGGATAAAATCCTTAGAAAAAAAATCGAATGATCGTGACACTACAATCATGTGTGTCCTTAATTTTCCGTTTTTAGAATGTAACAAATCAAAGAGGTCCAACCAAGAAAACTCTCACTTTCCCCCTTCTTGTTTCTGGTGCTTGCGGGCGGCCCCAGCAGCGTGTGTCCTCCTCGGTGGTCGCGGTTCATGGTGGATAACGTCGATGGGGGATGGATATGGAAAATGCAGCTTAATTAATAAGCTCTTTTCATGTAGATCCGACAGACATGGTGGGCAGTGTCAAGACTTCATAGTAAGGATCATGGACGGGGGGTGTCATAAGCCTACTGGTAGAACCACGGGGGGACGTGGAAGAACTAGAAACGAGAACACGGGTTTTACCCAGGTTCGGTACGTCACAACTAGGCGTCGTTTGTACACCTGCAATCTCACTAAAATCAGGGATGAAGCCTGAAGTATACATAGTACAATTGTGAGTATGGTTTCGTTAACTCGGCGTGGATGAACTTTTCGGCGAGTTGGCTTCTATCTATCTTGAGATCTGTTGTTTTTCCTAGCTCCCGTACGGGTTTATATAGATAGTCGGACTAGCGCTTACAGGGGAAACCTAGAAGACTACGGAAAGCATCTAACTTGGAAAGTAAGGAATCAGCCTTCTCCTCCAAGTCGTACCACGCCTGGGTTGTGTTCCGGGTTCTTCTAGAATCCGGCTTCCTGCGCGTTAGCTTACTGGGACGCCCAATGGACTCCATTTCATTGCCTATAGGTCACCCTGGTAATCCGGTCTTCGGCCAATGCCGGATATACCCCTATTTGACATATATCCAACAGTAGCACCCAAGAATGATTAAGACTCCATTTCGCTTTTCCTCGTGGATTTGTATTCTTTTCACAAATGTCGGCGTTTTGTCTTGATTCTTTTTTCAAAAAAAATATTTAATGCCAAACTCGGATTTACCGAAATCCGGCATTTCTTCCACGAATCTTCGCGGAGAAGAAAATTGTGACGCATGCGGTGAAATCTTGCTTACGTCACGAATGTATGGGTTCACTCAAAAGACTGAAACCATATCTCTGACAGATTCTGCACGAGAAACAAGGAGATAGCCAATATCATCCCGTCCCCTCGTTTCCTGAGTTTTCCGGCGAAACACGTGTCAATCATCCAACGGCTAAAAGAGTCGTTGGGACGAATCTTGGCGCAAAAGTGGCTATAAGTAGTTGCCTCGGTACCTCTGGTTCTTCTTCCGCATCCTCTTCCACCTCGAGCCCTCCAGAGCACACTGCGCACTGCAAAGCTTCGAGGGAGAGAAAATAAAAAACACACCGAACGCAAACCCTCACCGGAGAAGGGAAAAATCGACGGACGGTGCTCTATTTCACGGTTGCGCCGCCAGATTATGGCAACCGGAAGGTGCTCGTCCGAGATCGCCGTCAACCACGACTCCACCATGGACGCCACCAACCTCTCTGCTCCTCTGGTTCAACCGTGCCCCAGTACGAATGCGCCGGTGACCATCGAGAGCGCACCGGCGGGCGGGGATTCTGTCCCCGCTACCGAAATCACATCACCATCGTCCTCTATCGCCCCTCTTCCTCCTCCCGTCCTCGAAACTGAGGAGGGAGAATCTTACGTCCGCGGTGGCGAAACCGCGGCGGTCGTCACTGCCACCGGCGGCAAAGACGAAGAAGGCGACTCAGGGAATTGGAGCCAGTGCAATGTGGCACTGGCTTTACTCGGCTCTTTGGAGAAAGACGGCATAATCGTGTAACATCCCAAGTATGAAATATCCCTTAGAATGTTTTGTTTCTTGTTTTATTTCAAGTATTGCATCATGTCATCATCTCATTGCATTTGTGTTATTTTTGTTTGCAATTGTTACTATTTGTTTGCATCTGTTTTATCTTGTTTTCATAATCAAACTCAAACAATTTCAAATGGTTATTTTCATACTTGATCTGTTACAACTTTTGGAATAAAAATAACAAATAAAAACAACCATTTTATTCCTTGTTAATCACTCATTAAATTGTTGGTTTTAATCAAACCATTAATCAATCAGTTAATTCAATCAGTAATTCCTAAATCATTTCTAAATTCAAACCAATTCTCAAAATCAGTACCTTTTTGAATCCATAAAGTTCACCACACAATTGTACTCTTTAAATCATTTTAAAAACTTAGGGGTAACCCTAGTGAAAATGCTTTGTTTTTCTAATATTAGTTAATATTTAAAATTTCATTAAATTGGGTTTAATTTTCAAACAGCAAGCAAACATTTAAATTTTTGCAAATAAAAGTTGCCAAATGGTTGCATTTGGCCTAAGGAGCTTCCCTAATTTTTTCTCAAATTTTTCAATAACCAAAAACCCCTCAATTCCTCCCATTTCCTTTTCAGCAAAAAAAAAAACAACAGAAGGAAAAAAAAATAAAAGGAGCCAAACCTACCGCGCGCGCAGCACCTAACGCTACCCAGCCCAACCTATCGCCCGCGCGCACAAGCCCAGCCCACCTAGCTACGTACCGTTTCGAACAGACGGCCGCCACCGTCGTCTCCCCGTACGGCAGGTAATCCGCCGGTGCCACGTCCCCTTCCTCGCCGAGCGACGGCCGATCCGAGGTCACAGCTCCCTATATATCCCCCCTAGTCCCTCTGGCAGGTGCCCTAGCCTAGCCTCCCTCGCTCCCCGCGCCGCGCCGCCACTTTCCACCTCGCAGCCACCGTCTCCCCCCTCTCTGATCTCCACCCCGACGACCACCGCCTGAATCCGCACTCGCCGCCGTCGCCATGCAGCTTCCCCTCCTATCTGAGCGTGGGAACGAAACCCCCTCGGTCTCCGCTCGCGTTTGAACACCGCCGCCAAGCACGCCGTCGACCAGATCCTCGCCGCCGTCCTCGTTCCCTCCGCGGCAGGCCACCGCCGTCTCCGAGAACTTCGTCACCAGGCCGCTGCTTCCCACGACAACGGTGGTGAGCCCACCTTCTCTTCCTCCTCCCTGCCTTCCTTCTGCACCACCTCGCACGCATCCACTACGGCCTCACCGGCGCAGCACAACGGCGGGTCCTCGCCGGCGTTCGTGTTTCTGACAGTAGTTTCAGACAGCGAGTGCAGCTGAGGTTTAGTTAAACGTTTTCACTCTTTACCTTGGCTGCGCGTATGTTTCTGACAACAAACACGAACCAGCTGTACTGGTTTCAGTCGAACGCGCGCAAGAGGGAGACCGCGGGTTCGAGTCCCGGCTCCCTGGGATTAAATCCCTCTTTTTCGTTCGAGCGCTGACAGCCCTGGCCCAGCTGTCAGTCACTCGTGTGCCACGCGGGCACAGCGAGCCCACGGGGCCCCCCTGGCAGTGTCTGGGTGGGTCTTTCCGTGAGTATAAAAAGTTTTAAAACGAATCTGTTTTATTTCTCCTATTTCTTTTAAATGGCAGAATAAAACACTAAACTTTAAAAATCAATAACTTTTAATCTATAAGTCTAATAAATAAAAGTTATATATGTTTTCTGTTCAAAATTAAATGATCTTTCCAACTGTTCCATTTGTGTTCTGTTTTGAGTTTTCAAAATACATTTAAAATTCAAATTTGAATAATTCAAATGTAATTTGCAATAATTCATAAATAATTCATACTAATTCCAAATAAGGCAAATAAAATATGTTTTTCATACCATTTTGAATATCCTATTCAAATATAAAATTTGTTTCATTGTTTGAATAATTTAAATTGCCTAAATAATTTAATACTTGTTTAATTCAATTAAAATTTGATAAAATCATAACTTGCTCAAAATAAAATATTTTTGGACATGCAAAATATGTTTTCAAACCATCAAAGTGTGAACTTTTCAAATGTGAATTTGAATTTATGTTTTGAACAAATAAAATTCAAATAATATTCAAACTTGTTTTAAATTCAATTAAAACTTGTTTAATATTGTTTAATTCATAATAAATTCATCCTAATTCAAATTTCAATATTTGAAACATGTAATCCAACTAAAATTTGATGTTCTTTTCAAATATAAATTTTGTTAATTGTTTTGCACACTTTAAATTGATGAAAACAATAATTGTTTGTGTGACATGTTTAAGTAACCAAATTTTTCCAAACTTAATAAATAATTTCCAAACTTGTTTTATTCCTTTTCCTTTGCATCTATCCTTGTTAATTGTTGTTATTTTGCTATTGCCATCATGCATGCATCATGCTAACAACTTTCACATAATAATTAATTGTAAATTATTTGTTTCCAATTAATTCAATGGATCTTTTCCATATGCAATCCAATTGCATATGGGTCCATTTAAATTGTGTTATCATGATTAGCTAGTTTATTTTGATGCAACCATTAACTGTCATGCATCATCTTGATTGTGCACAATGCCATGGCAATGATTGTTTACATTCCTGTTTTGTTTGTTTGCTTCTTCTCGAATAGACGACGACGTTGAGGCAGACGACCCTTACAGCACCCCTTCTGAGGATCTAGCTCAGTACCCGGCTGTTGAGTTCGCAGGCAAGTTATCACTCCCATGAACCATTGTGTTCCTTTCAACCCTGGTTACCGATACTTTCCGTTGTCTATTCTTGCTAGCCTTAGTGGTAGTTGTTTCTGTTACGAACCTATCACATGATTCCCTGAACCCTGATATTGCCTCACCACCCATCCTACAACCCTATTGATTGAGCCAGTGTCTTACTAGTATGCTTAGATTGTTTTGCTCGAGTCTGTTACCCGTTACTTTCAGTTACTATATTTCATTATGTTCTGGGGCTCGATGTTTAATCAATCCATCAATCATGCTAATATTACTGTTAATAATAATTTGATGATAAGGCACCGGCAGGAGGCCCTGTGTGGTTTTGAGGCCTGCTAGTGTCGACCCTAATAGGAAAAGGGTCTTGTCTACTGATCCATGATGAGCGCACTACCCGCATGTGGGAAGCGAGTATGGGCGCCCCCCTCAATTTGATTCGATTCGCATCTCGTCCAAATCATCTCATTTAGTTCGTGCTTTCTATTTGCCGCATGCATGTTTTTGCGAGCCCAGCGCAGGGTGGAACTTTTGTAGTCGGCATATAGGGGGACACGTTCTTAGAGTGCTATGAGGGTCCATTTTCTTCTGGGCTCGATTAGCCGTGCGCCCAAGGTGCTTTGGGCTTGATGCGGAGAAGAGTTGAGTTGTGTTGAGTGCCCCGCTTGGTGGGAGGCATCCCATCTGGCGGGTTATTCATACGTGTACGGCCAAATTGGTGCAACCCTGCAGGGATAATCTTCTCGAGAAGCCGTGTTTTCCGCGGTTATGGTTAACTTGGTGAAAGTACTGGCTAACAAGTACTCAGGACAACTTAAACTTAATGATTCACTATCTCACACCCCATGATTAACCACTTGACTAGTAATAGGCTTATTGTCACAACAACTTGATTCATATTAATCCAACTGTGTGAGTTATCCTCGGATTGCTTCTTTGGATAAGGGGCGAGATCCAGGATGGGTTTGTTTGACGTTATCTTTCAGTTGGTTACAACACTCGATCTTATCCCCTTTCTGATAGTTGGAAGTGATAGAATCTCTGTAGTTGGTTAGCGCAGCCAGTTGCAGCATCTTATATATCCCCTTCTTTCCGTTGAACCCAAGTCATCTGTGCTTGTGTTGACGGGCTATACTTTGGTGAACTGTGAGTCTTGCTTGCCAGTACGTCTATGTACTGACCCCTTTGGGGCTGTGGTTTCCGCAGACTACGATTACGAGGATCCAGGTGACGGCTACTACGTGGAGTTTGACGAGGCTGCTGACGAGTAGTTAGCGGACCCGGGCAGGATCCGAGACATCGTGGATGGGCTCCGTCTTCTTTATTTTCTCCGGCTTCTTAAGCCTATTTGGATTTTGTCTGTACTCAGACCCCTCTGAATGCTTCCGCTGATGTAATGAATGCTATGTTGGGACATGTGTCCTCTGGATGATTGTATTTGCTATTTCTGCCTTAGTGAAGGCCATTTGCTACCTTATTTCAATCTTTTGTGTCGTAGAGGCATGTTGTGTTATCCTTTTGTTCAAAGCCGTTGACGTACCATGTGTGTATGGTATGAAGTACGTCAATGGTAGTGTCCTGATTTCTACAGGATAGTTTACATCGACGGTGAACAGTAACGGTTGGTTGTCACATAAGTGCTTGTACCAAGGGGCGCCGGGAGCCGTTAAGCCCCGTAATCCAACCAAAATACTGTTCAGTTCGTACGGTGAGTATCCTCTAGAAGTCCGGGTGCGACAAATGGTATCAGAGCCTGTCTGCCTGTAGGATCCCTTTTTACTGGTCGCAGTTGAGTCTAGAAACTATTTTGTAGCTATATAGGAAAAATGAAACGTGAGAGTAGGAATTCTGCCATTTTTCTTCTTTCCCCACCCACCCACCCCTTTTCTGGTAAGGAAGTGCAACGTTGTTTTCTGTTCTCACCTAAACTTTCAAGTTAGGATTTCCCGTGTTTTGGGTTCTCCATAGTACCTCAGGACTTTTGGTCTCGTTTTCTCCGATGTTGCTTCGATATCATGTTCTTCTGAAGAACCTTTCGTCCGTTGAAACCTTGTTCTTGTTTTCCACATCCTTTTTCTTCTACCGGAGTCTAATCAAAACTTCCCCGATCATCTGCAGATGGATCTCAGGTTCTACCCGCAGGTGGTTCGGATGACTCGCTGTGAGAGCACCGCCGGTCCGGAGATGCTGAGGGACATGGTTACCTATCTGGGGTTCCATTGGGCACCAGAGTACCAGGTCTACGAGCAGCAGCGAGAGTTTGACCAGACCTGCTACCGGGCTATCGTCTACATTCTGTCAGATGATGGCAGGAGCATTGTCCACCGCTACGAGGCAGTAGGTTCCACAGTGGATATGGCCGTGCAGCAGGCAGCGTACGTGAGTCTCACCGTCCTCCGTGCTGACTACTGGGGGTTTGATGATTCCATCTATCGTCACATCCCCCATGGTTACATCACGGCAGCGGGAGTTCACTTCACTCTCCACAGCAACCTGGATACCTACGAGTCTGATAGCTCCAGGCTGCACACCACTGCTCAGTTCGTGAGGCACAGTGACGCAGTTGCTTCCACACTTTCTCAGGAGTTAGCCTCAGTCAGGGAGCAGCTCTATCTGGCGTTGACTCGTCTGGCTACGTACACCACAGACTTTGTTGGAGACGAGCGCTTTGCACGTTTCACTCAGCCAGCTGGGTTTCCGCTGCCAGATGCTGGAGGTTACGAGCCGATCAGAGGTCCACTTCTCGACCTTGGTCCGGGTTACACTGGGATTCCCCGCTTTGGAGCACAGGGAGACGACGCTTTCTACTTCACCACACCGAGAGTTGCTCTCAGGGCAGTCCCGCTCTACGTGGATCGTCGTCATACCTACTTCCGTGGGATTCCTCCGCACCGTATCTCTCGTCGTACTACTCACCGCCGTCCTGCGTGATGAGCATGGGAGTACCGATGTATCCATTCCTAGCTATGATTAGTTATCCTTTGTCTTTCGAACCATGTATTGGTCTGTTGGATATTCTGATGTATTTGAACATGTGATGATGTACATGTTGGTTATCTATTCATGCGTCGGAATAATCTATCTTTCGGTTAACAAGTCTATCCTTTGCTATTGTTGTGCTAAAAATGAATGTCTATTCAGGATGCCGCCAACAAGGAGCAACCCACCGGAGCCACGTCCGCTCACGGAGCTGTTGACTCAGATGACTCAGGTCGTGGCTCAGATGGCCCAGATCCAGGCTAACCAGCACAACAACCAGAATGCTCCGCGAGTCAGCATCAAGGAGTTTCTGAGCATGGGGCCGAGAGCTTTCGTGGCAACACGTGAGCCTCTGGATGCTGATGACTGGATCAGGGAGATGAACAGGGCTCTGGAGATTGCTCATGTTGCTGAGGAAGATAAGGTCAAGTATGCCACCTACCTACTGAAGGGTCAGGCAGCTACTTGGTGGGAGAACTACCAGACCATGAGAGCTGGCTATCCTATCACCTGGGGATGTTTCAAGGATGCCTTCCTGAAGCACCACATCCCAGATGGTCTCATGGAAAGGATGCGTGAGGAATTCTGCTCTCTCAAACAGGGCAAGCTGGATGTCCTCGGCTACCAGAACGAGTTCAATCGTCTAGCTCGATACGCTAGTGACGAGGTGTCCACTGAAGCCAAGAAGATGGCAAGGTTCCGTCGAGGTTTTAACCCGGAATTGAAGTACGCTCTCACCAACATCAAGTGCAAGGACTTCGTGGAGCTCGTGAACACCGCGCTCAATGAGGAGAATGGGCGCAAGGCGTTCAAAGAGTCCCGCAAGCACTCGCGTGAGGGTGGTTCCTCCTCCAACATGACCACCCCTCCGCAGAAGCGCCGCATCTGGGTGCCAAATAGTGCTGTCACTCGGGCTCCAAATGCCCAAGCTTCTCCAGGCTTTGGTCCCCGCCCACCCAACCCATCTCAGATGCAGGGTCAGAGGTTTCCAATGGGGCAGCCAAGGCCAGGTCCTCCTTGTGTCGTCACTTGCTTCAAGTGCAAGGAGACTGGACACTACGCTGATAAGTGCACTCAGAGGCAGCTACCTCCACCTCCTCGCCCCAACACCAACCAGGCTATGGTTCGTGCTCCCCCGGCTAAAGCCTTCAACTCCAACAACAGGCCTGTCGGGAGGAACGCGAGGGTGAACCATATCAAGGCCGACAAAGCTGAGGAAGCTGCTGACGTCGTTCTCGGTATATTACCCGTAAACTCTTTTCCAGCTAAAGTGTTGCTTGATACTGGAGCATCGCATTCGTTTGTGTCAAAGATCTTTGCTACAACGTACAACCTAGTTCTGGTTCCGCTAAGCAATCAAATGACTGTTCACTCTCCGGGACCGCAAATGTTGACATCCAAGATAAGCATGGACAATGAGATCCTAATTGGAGGTCGCATATTCCTTGCTTCACTCATGTTGCTGGGAAATTCTGACATTGATGTCATTCTGGGTATGGATTGGTTGAAGACCCACAAAGCTAAAATTGACTGTGCTCAAAAGTCAATAACTCTCTCCCACACTTCAGGCCAGATAGTCTATTCTCCATATGGATCAAGTTCTGTTCAGCTGTTCAACCTCGATGCTAAACCCCTTCCTGCAATTGAAAATGTTCCGGTGGTTTGTGAATTCCCTGACGTCTTTCCAGAAGAGTTGCCAGGGATGCCCCCGGACAGAGCAGTTGAGTTCGTGATCGAGCTTGAGCCAGGTACTGCTCCAATCTCTAAGCATCCATACAAGATAGCTCCTCCTGAACTGAAATTGTTGAAGGAGCAAATCGATATGTACATGGAGAAAGGTTACATTCAGCCTAGTTCCTCCGCTTGGGGTTTCCCAACTCTGTTTGTTGCCAAGAAGGACCAAACAAAAAGACTCGTGGTTGACTATCGTCCTCTCAACGAAAAAACCATCAAGAACAAGTATCCAATTCCTCGTATCGATGATCTTTTTGATCAACTTGCTGGAGCCTCAATATTCTCAAAGTTGGACTTGAGGATGGGGTACCATCAGATAAAGATCAGAAAGGAAGATATTCCTAAGACAGCTTTCACCACTCGTTACGGTCTATATGAATACACCGTCATGTCCTTTGGTCTCACCAATGCACCGGCAACATTCTCAAGACTCATGAATTCTGTCTTCCATGAATACCTCGACAAGTTTGTTGTGGTATATCTTGATGACATTCTAGTCTACTCCAAATCCGAGGAAGAGCATGGAGAACACCTTCGTCTCACTCTCATGAAACTTCGCGAGCATCGTCTGTATGCCAAGTTTTCCAAATGTGAGTTCTGGATTCCAGAAGTTGCATATCTTGGTCATATCATCTCTGCCAAAGGCATCGCCATTGATCCTGAAAAGGTTAAGGCAATTGTTGACTGGAAACCCCCTAAGACGGTGAAGCAAGTCAGAAGTTTTCTTGGCTTGGCTAGCTATTGCCGTCGTTTCGTCCAAAACTTTTCTAAGATTGCCAAGCCTCTCACTGATCTCACAAAGAAGGACAAAAAGTTCGTTTGGACTCCACAATGTGATGAGAGTTTCAACCTCCTGAAGACTAAACTCACTTCCACCCCAGTTCTGGTTGGCCCCGATACTACCAAACCTTTCCAGATATTCTGCGATGCATCTCTCCAAGGTCTGGGGGCAGTTCTTATGCAAGAACGTCAAGTTGTGGCTTATGCTTCACGTCAGTTGAACCCACATGAGCAAAACTATCCCACTCATGATCTTGAACTTGCAGCAGTTGTGTTTGCCCTCAAGAAATGGAGACAATACTTGTTGGGTAACAAAACTGAAATCTTTTCCGATCATAAGAGTCTGAAATACATCTTCACTCAGCCAGATCTGAACCTCAGGCAAAGGAGATGGATTGAGAAGATTAAAGACTTTGATCTCACCATTTCTTACACTCCAGGCAAGGCTAATGTTATGGCCGATGCTCTACGTCGCAAATCCTATTGCAATAATCTCATGATCATGGAAAGCCAACCTCCACTTCATGAAGAATTCCAGAAGCTGAACCTTGGTCTTGTCCCTGAAGGATACCTCGCTAGCTTGACAGCCAGTCCAACTCTCGAGGACAAGATTCGTTCTGAACAACTTCGTGATACTGAAATCAAGAAGATTGTAGAGCACATCAAGGAAGGCAATGATAAATTCAAGTCCTTCTCAATTGATGACAAGGGAACTGTGTTCTTCGAAGCACGCATTGCAGTTCCTCAGATTCAAAGTATCAAGGATATCATTCTCAAGGAGGCTCACGAAACTCCTCTATCCATTCACCCTGGAAGTACAAAGATGTACCAGGATCTCAAGACTCTGTATTGGTGGCCTGGCATGAAACGTGAAATTGCTCAATACGTTTCTGAATGCGACGTTTGTCAACGTGTTAAGGCAGTCCATCAGAAAACAGCCGGTCTACTCCAACCTCTGAAAATTCCTGAGTGGAAGTGGGACATGATTGAAATGGACTTCGTTACTGGGTTTCCAAAGTCCAAGAAGGGCAACGATGCATTCTTCGTTGTTATTGATCGTCTCACTAAGGTTGCTCACTTCTTTGCTGTCAAGGAGACTATCTCAGCTAGCCAGTTAGCAGATCTCTACACAGCAAGGATTGTTCCCCTTCGTGGTGTTCCATTGGAAATAAGCTCAGACCGTGGAAGTATCTTCACTTCTCATTTCTGGAAAAGCTTTCAAGAAGCTTTGGGCACTAAACTTCTGTTCAGCACAGCTTATCACCCTCAGTCTCAGGGGCAAGTCGAAAGAGTCAATCAGATTCTCGAGGATATGCTCAGAGCATGTGGTCTCTCCTTTGGCATGAAATGGGAGGATTGCCTTCCATATGCTGAATTCTCCTACAACAACAGCTACCAGGCAAGCCTAGGCATGGCACCATTTGAGGCACTGTATGGTCGCAGATGCAGGAGTCCAATCAATTGGTCTGGAGCTGGTGAACGTTCACTTTTAGGCCCTGACATTGTTAAGGAAGCCGAGGAGAAAGTTCGTATCATTCGTGACAATCTCAGGATTGCTCAGTCTCGTCAGAAGAGCTATTATGATAGCAAGCACAGGGATATGATCTATGCACCTGGTGATAAGGCATATCTCCGTGTAACTCCCCTCAGAGGCACTCATCGTTTTGGTGTGAAAGGAAAGCTTTCACCAAGATACATTGGTCCCTTCAACATTCTCTCAAGGCGTGCAGAAAATGCTTATCGTCTTGAACTTCCAGAAAAATTATCCAAGGTGCACGATGTGTTCCACGTGTCACAGCTCAAGAAGTGTTTCAAAGATCCAGGTCGTGCAGTTGATCATGATTCCATTGAACTACAAGATGATCTATCTTATGAGGAGCACCCTATTCGTATTCTCGATGAGACCGAGCGTAAGACTCGCAACAAGAGCACCAAGTTCTTGAAAGTCCAATGGTCGCATCATTCCGATAAAGAGGCAACGTGGGAGACCGAAGAGGATCTTCGCAAGAAGTATCCGGACCTTTTCACATCTCAGTAAGGAATCTCGGGGCGCGATTCCTTCAAGGGGGGGCGTTTTGTAACATCCCAAGTATGAAATATCCCTTAGAATGTTTTGTTTCTTGTTTTATTTCAAGTATTGCATCATGTCATCATCTCATTGCATTTGTGTTATTTTTGTTTGCAATTGTTACTATTTGTTTGCATCTGTTATATCTTGTTTTCATAATCAAACTCAAACAATTTCAAATGGTTATTTTCATACTTGATCTGTTACAACTTTTGGAATAAAAATAACAAATAAAAACAACCATTTTATTCCTTGTTAATCACTCATGAAATTGTTGGTTTTAATCAAACCATTAATCAATCAATTAATTCAATCAATAATTCCTAAATCATTTCTAAATTCAAACCAATTCTCAAAATCAGTACCTTTTTGAATCCATAAAGTTCACCACACAATTGTACTCTTTAAATCATTTTAAAAACTTAGGGGTAACCCTAGTGAAAATGCTTTGTTTTTCTAATATTAGTTAATATTTAAAATTTCATTAAATTGGGTTTAATTTTCAAACAGCAAGCAAACATTTAAATTTTTGCAAATAAAAGTTGCCAAATGGTTGCATTTGGCCTAAGGAGCTTCCCTAATTTTTTCTCAAATTTTTCAATAACCAAAAACCCCTCAATTCCTCACATTTCCTTTTCAGCAAAAAAAAAACAACAGAAGGAAAAAAAAATAAAAGGAGCCAAACCTACCGCGCGCGCAGCACCTAACGCTACCCAGCCCAACCTATCGCCCGCGCGCACAAGCCCAGCCCACCTAGCTACGTACCGTTTCGAACAGACGGCCGCCACCGTCGTCTCCCCGTACGGCAGGTAATCCGCCGGTGCCACGTCCCCTTCCTCGCCGAGCGACGGCCGATCCGAGGTCACAACACCCTATATATCCCCCCTAGTCCCTCTGGCAGGTGCCCTAGCCTAGCCTCCCTCGCTCCCCGCGCCGCGCCGCCACTTTCCAGCTCGCAGCCACCGTCTCCCCCCTCTCTGATCTCCACCCCGACGACCACCGCCTGAATCCGCACTCGCCGCCGTCGCCATGCAGCTTCCCCCTCCTATCTGAGCGTGGGAACGAAACCCCCTCGGTCTCCGCTCGCGTTTGAACACCGCCGCCAAGCACGCCGTCGACCAGATCCTCGCCGCCGTCCTCGTTCCCTCCGCGGCAGGCCACCGCCGTCTCCGAGAACTTCGTCACCAGGCCGCTGCTTCCCACGACAACGGTGGTGAGCCCACCTCTCTCCTCCCTGCCTTCTGCACCACCTCTCCGCACGCATCCACTACGGCACACACCGCACAAACGCGCGTTTCCGCGTTCTGACAGTAGTTTCAGACAGCGATGCAGCTGAGGTTCAGTTAAACGTTTTCACTCTTTACCTTGGCTGCGCGTATGTTTCTGACAACAAACACGAACCAGCTGTACTGGTTTCAGTCGAACGCGCGCAAGAGGGAGACCGCGGGTTCGAGTCCCGGCTCCTGGGATTAAATCCCTCTTTTTTTGTTCGAGCGCTGACAGCCCTGGCCCAGCTGTCATCACTCGTGTGCCACGCGGGCACAGCGAGCCCACGGGGCCCCCCTGGCAGTGTCCTGGGTGGGTCTTTCCGTGAGTATAAAAAGTTTTAAAACGAATCTGTTTTATTTCTCCTATTTCTTTTAAATGGCAGAATAAAACACTAAACTTTAAAAAATCAATAACTTTTAATCTATAAGTCTAATAAATAAAAGTATATATGTTTTCTGTTCAAAATTAAATGATCTTTCCAACTGTTCCATTTGTGTTCTGTTTTGAGTTTTTCAAAATACATTTAAAATTCAAATTTGAATAATTCAATGTAATTTGCAATAATTCATAAATAATTCATACTAATTCCAAATAAGGCAAATAAAAATGTTTTTCATACCATTTTGAATATCCTATTCAAATATAAAATTTGTTTCATTGTTTGAATAATTTAAATTGCCTAAATAATTTAATACTTGTTTAATTCAATTAAAATTTGATAAAATCATAACTTGCTCAAAATAAAATATTTTTGGACATGCAAAATATGTTTTCAAACCATCAAAGTGTGAACTTTTCAAATGTGAATTTGAATTTATGTTTTGAACAAATAAAATTCAAATAATATTCAAACTTGTTTTAAATCAATGAAAACTTGTTTAATATTGTTTAATTCATAATAAATTCATCCTAATTCAAATTTCAATATTTGAAACATGTAATCCAACTAAAATTTGATGTTCTTTTCAAATATAAATTTTGTTAATTGTTTTGCACACTTTTAAATTGATGAAACAATAATTGTTTGTGTGACATTTTAAGTAACCAAATTTTTTCCAAACTTAATAAAAATTTCCAAACTTGTTTATTCCTTTTCCTTTGCATCTATCCTTGTTAATTGTTGTTATTTTTGCTATTGCCATCATGCATGCATCATGCTAACAACTCACATAATAATTAATTGTAAATTATTTGTTTCCAATTAATTCAATGGATATTTTCCATATGCAATCCAATTGCATATGGGTCCATTTAAATTGTGTTATCATGATTAGCTAGTTTATTTTGATGCAACCATTAACTTCATGCATCATCTTGATTGTGCACAATGCCATGGCAATGATTGTTTACATTCCTGTTTTGTTTGTTTGCTTCTTCTCGAATAGACGACGACGTTGAGGCAGACGACCCTTACAGCACCCCTTCTGAGGATCTAGCTCAGTACCCGGCTGTTGAGTTCGCAGGCAAGTTATCACTCCCATGAACCATTGTGTTCCTTTCAACCCTGGTTACCGATACTTTCCGTTGTCTATTCTTGCTAGCCTTAGTGGTAGTTGTTTCTGTTACGAACCTATCACATGATTCCCTGAACCCTGATATTGCCTCACCACCCATCCTACAACCCTATTGATTGAGCCAGTGTCTACTAGTATGCTTAGATTGTTTTGCTCGAGTCTGTTACCCGTTACTTTCAGTTACTATATTTCATTATGTTCTGGGCTCGATGTTAATCAATCCATCAATCATGCTAATATTACTGTTAATAATAATCTGATGATAAGGCACCGGCAGGAGGCCCTGTGTGGTTTTGAGGCCTGCTAGTTGTCGACCCTAATAGAAAAGGTCTTGTCTACTAATCCATGATGAGCCGCACTACCCGCATGTGGGAAGCGAGTAAGGGCGCCCCCCTCAATTTGATTCGATTCGCATCTCGTCCAAATCATCTCATTTAGTTCGTGCTTTCTATTTGCCGCATGCATGTTTTTGCGAGCCCAGCGCAGGGTGGAACTTTTGTAGTCGGCATATAGGGGGACACGTTCTAGAGTGCTATGAGGGTCCATTTTCTTCTGGGCTCAATTAGCCGTGCGCCCAAGGTGCTTTGGGCTTGATGCGGAGAAGAGTTGAGTTGTGTTGAGTGCCCCGCTTGGTGGAGGCATCCCATCTGGCGGGTTATTCATACGTGTACGGCCAAATTGGTGCAACCCTGCAGGGATAATCTTCTCGAGAAGCCGTGTTTTCCGCGGTTATGGTTAACTTGGTGAAAGTACTATGGCTAACAAGTACTCAGGACAACTTAAACTAATGATTCACTATCTCACACCCCATGATTAACAACTTGACTAGTAATTAGCTTATTGTCACAACAACTTGATTCATATTAATCCAACTGTGTGAGTTATCCTCGGATTGCTTCTTTGGATAAGGGGCGAGATCCAGGATGGGTTTGTTTGACGTTATCTTTCAGTTGGTTACAACACTCGATCTTATCCCCTTTCTGATAGTTGGAAGTGATAGAAACTCTGTAGTTGGTTAGCGCAGCCAGTTGCAGCATCTTATATATCCCCTTCTTTCCGTTGAACCCAAGTCATCTGTGCTTGTGTTGACGGCTATACTTTGTGAACTGTGAGTCTTGCTTGCCAGTACGTCTATGTTACTGACCCCTTTGGGGCTGTGGTTTCCGCAGACTACGATTACGAGGATCCAGGTGACGGCTACTACGTGGAGTTGACGAGGCTGCTGACGAGTAGTTAGCGACCCGGGCAGGATCCGAGACATCGTGGATGGGCTCCGTCTTCTTTATTTTCTCCGGCTTCTTAAGCCTATTTGGATTTTGTCTGTACTCAGACCCCTCTGAATGCTTCCGCTGATGTAATGAATGCTATGTTGGGACATGTGTCCTCTGGATGATTGTATTTGCTATTTCTGCCTTAGTGAAGGCCATTTGCTACCTTATTTCAATCTTTTGTGTCGTAGAGGCATGTTGTGTTATCCTTTTGTTCAAAGCCGTTGACGTACCATGTGTGTATGGTATGAAGTACGTCAATGGTAGTGTCCTGATTTCTACAGGATAGTTTACATCGACGGTGAACAGTAACGGTTGGTTGTCGCACATAAGTGCTGGCCTACCCGTAAGGGGACGCGGGAGCCGTTAAGCCCCGTAATCCAACCAAAATACTGTTCAGTTCGTACGGTGAGTATCCTCTAGAAGTCCGGGTGCGACAAATCGCCTAGGACAAATGGCGAATGGATGACAAAGAGTCGAAACCGTCTCCGAAAGACAGAGAAAGGGTCATTTTGGCCTCCCATCTCATCTGAGGTATGGGATTTCCGCCTTCTGCCTTCTTGCTCCAAATTCTTGACCACTACGGGGTTCAACCCCACAACTTGCCACCCAATCCCATCTTGTGTATAGCCGGATTCCAGGCCCTTTTAGAGGGGTATCTATGTAGGGCCTGCCCTTCGAACCACTGTTCAAGGACACCCCTGATATGCATACATTCACGATCCCAGGAATTCAGTCGTGAACACCATATCAAGTTGGTACACAGATACAATATCCATTACACGGTTGCACAAAACACTTACAAAGACGCATGGTCACATGACCAAGACTACACGGTTGTCACGCAGGACAACACACAACACACACAGCGGAAGACTGAACACACACAAAACGCGGTAGAGCCCAAGTCACGCCTTAACCTACAGGCTGCTGACCCGGAGACGATCCTAGTTCGCAAAGCCATCAGCTCCGTACTCCTCTTCGTTGATCTTCTTCTGAGACTCCCTCTCAAAATCTGGCAAGTAGATACCAGGGGCGAAACCATAATGAGTACATTTGAATGTACTCAGCAAGACATCCATCATGTGACTTACCAAAGATGCAAGTATGCTTATATGGTGTGATAGGTAGGCTATAAATAGGGTTCACTATCAATGGTGTTCATTTAGGATGACACCACAGTTGCAGTCAGCTTAATCTGTATCTTCGCTGAAGAAGATACTTCAGAAGAAAATAGTATAGTTTTTCTTTCTCTTGTCGATATCGCATGTACAAGAGGTTTTTGTGAAAACTTTGTTAAAAGAAAGTTTTCTCTTTGCAAAACTTCTTGGAATCAGTTTCCAGATATTTGCTTAGAGAAGAAAGATTTTCTGTGCAAAACTTCTTGTAAAACAACTTCTGGCTTTCATCATCGGTACCTCCACGGTACAAGGTTTTCTTCCTTTACGAACTTCCCGAGTTCAACACTCTTTTTTTAAATCATCTTTTTGAAAACATTGACACAATGCTAGCTACATGGCCATTCAACTGTCCATATCCGAGGACGCGGCTTCTTCGAAAAAGTTGTACTCTGCAGAGGTGTACACATCCACCAGATTCAGTACACCTGCCGTGAACAACCACGGACTGTAACAACAGTATGTGAAACATAAGATCACTGATCATAACCTTCCACTATGTTCAAGCTAGAATGTGTCTATCTCTCAGTTGAGTTTTACCGGTCATCCCCGGCACCGAGCTAATCCCCGCCAGCCAGGATGCCTCAACTGATGCGACCGGAGGTGAACTTAATCCCACACTTTTTATGTCTCAACATTGGGAGTTTTGGCGACAATCGGTTCAAGGGATTCCGTCCCTTATAGCGTTTGAGATAGAACACACACTAACAAGAACAAACTTCCAGTTAAGCCCCGTGCCCATGTTGGGGTAGGGTGGCAGTACGGTAAAGGTTGTCCGGCGAAGACTAGGTTATGTGTCATTTTTTAAAACACCATTTTCCCAAAAATGACCACTTCCACATTCCTCCGGAGAATAAGGATCCGCCTTTTCTCCGGGTTTTTTCCATAAAGCCTTTGTTTTGTGAAAACACAATTTTAGGGTGTCCACTTAGGGACTAATATATTTGATGGTAATAAATACCATATGGTGTCTTATGGGCTTGGTAACACCAAGTATCAACTACTGGCATAATAGTAGTATATATATAGTAGTAGTATTCACTAAATTTTTTTTTTTGGAAATCGAAGTTTTTGTAGAACTTTTCAGAAGTAAAACATGCATGATATATAATGACAAGTGTATTATAACAGCAAGCATCAGGATGGCTTGCCTCATTCTCTTAATGTCCCTGGCCTTGAAGTAGCTTGAACTTGACGCACAACTCCATAACTGCTTCTTCTTCTTCGTTTTCTAGCGTCATAAAAAAAATAAAAGACACACTCTCAGGTCTAGAAAAACACACAACTAAGCTAAACAACACATACAGCAAGAAAGAGTATAATAGCGCAAACTCACAAACGTTATCGAGAAAACTGCCTCACATAGCTCTCAGGGTACAAAACTATCGTCAGACAAACATATCGTTCAGGAAACCATATCCCACATATTACATACCACACATGGAGTGGTGTACCACTCTCATAACAAGATATATAAGAAGCTAAAAATATAGCTTGTGGGTGCAAAGGTTAGGTTGCTAAGGTAAAACAAACAGACAGGACAATACCCATGGCAGTGGGTATTACTCACCACAAGCAACTATCACTTAATGAGTTCATGATTTTAGTTGGATGTTTTAGTTTCATAAGATACTCTTAAGCACAACAACAACACTAGCACAACAAATAACACAAGTATGACACTCATGCTACGGTGCACACTCAGACAATTTCCAAACAGCAGGTAAACACACCACAGATGAATAGGCTACTTAGTTACTACCTTAGTGTTTACTTGAAGTTATGGAACCCATCAATCATGAAAATTTAACAAACAACCAGTAGCTAATAACCAAAGAATCAAGTCATAAAAATAATCTAAAACACCATCTTCACTCAAGATAATACTCCTATTAAACAGGCATAAAACAGGACTGCACTAATAGCATACTAGTATGGAAAATCTACACAAGCATGCTATAAGTAATAATTATTAATCTACAACCATAGCACATGCAACTAAATAATTTATGGCATCATGACAGAAGTAATAGCTTCATAAATAAGCTATAATAAACTCATACACTCATAAAATAAAGGTTGACAAAACTATAGCTAAGATCACCATTTTCTAGTGGTGACACTAGTTCAATACTAGAGAAGCAAACAATGCTATCATGATGCTTAAATCTAAACAAGCAAGGCATGATCATAAATGTAGATGATAATAGTACAAAAATCATACTCATGCTAGGAAGCAAGAACATCAAAATAATTTCATGAAACAACTATTAAGCATGCACAAATTAATTCTAGCAATTTCTGTTTTCTTAAACAATTTCTAGCAAGCAAAACATGGTAGAATCTACACAACCAGTAGCTATGCACTTGATGAAAAGTTATATAAACCTTTTCAAAAATCCAAACACTCAATTTAAAATCATTCACAAATAATCTATCAATCACAAGGAATTTAGTTTACTTGCAAAGACTTTAATTTAGCACTCACTAGTGAATCATTTCTTAACATGATACTCCTAAGGAATATTATGCTAACAAAATGGATCACATCTAACATACTAGTATCCTCTGATAAGAAGCAAACTTCTCACTTGTATAAGTGAAAACAAACAATTACATTTTCCAAGGTGGAAAATAGCAATCAATCACAATTTAACACATGATAATTTCTCACATGTGCATGGTTGGGGATTTTCATCCTCAACCAAGATGCAATGGGACCAGTTGGTTATGGGCCCACTAATACCAAGGCAAAAGAGGTACTAAGCCTCTGGTTACCCATGGCAAACATTAACATGCAAGATAAATAAATACAAAGCCATTTATTCTAGTGGAAACAATACTAGTGCATAAAAATAACCAAACCTACACATGCTTCACTATTAAAAGGCATGCAAGCTAACAGAGGTATTAACTTCAAAATAACAGTACCAAAATGGTACTGGATCCAAAGCAAACATAGTAAACAATTTAATAAAGCATTCACCCAAGGATCTAGCTCTCACAATAATTCCAAATAATAAAGCTAGAAGGTAACAAATGCTATTTCATTTTTATTTCAGTTTCCAAACATGCACACACTTTCTAAGGTAGAGGTACTGTAAGGACACAACTTAATAACAAGTACTAACAAGTTTATACATGCTAGGGAACAAGATTTAATCAACCAAACATATAATTTCAAACAAAACACATTCCAAAACAAAAACAGGAAAGCTGTTGTTTCTAGATCTGTCCACCAAAAATAACCTAGAGCTTCAAAAATTAATCTAAGCTAGGATAAGATAGATCTAGTCAATACCAAACTCATCCAATTGTATTTGCTCCAAAAATTAATTTTAAACTCTTTATAAAAATCATAGAAGAGCTTACTGCTCTTTTAGTAAACTGGATGGCATTTTCATTATATAACTCACTTTGATGTTAGGTTAGGTGCATTGGATAGATATTTTCATTATCTATCCATAGCATTTTATTTTGTTCCATTTGGTTACATATTTTGAAAGTTATGGTCAAAACATTCTTACTGACAGTCTGAGGCAAAACAGTTTTTGTGCACAAACTATTGGTCCAAAAGTAGATCTGCAAATTTTGTATGGTTTGGATTTCATCCTTTTAGGTTCATGAATTTTTACAGATTTTATTTCACACGTTCAGTATTTTTACCATGTCCAAAGTAAAAGCATTAGTTTCTGTTAAATCTTAAAAGAATAAAAAGAAACTCCAGCACGGGCTGGATCTGCGAGGCCGCGACCCAACTAGGCGCGAGTGCGGCCCGCTGCGCTTGCGCGCGCGCTAGAAGGCGTGGGAAAAAGGCCATTTGAGCCTGGCCGTTGATCAGAAGATCGACGGCCTGCTGTCATCTTCCTCCCCTCTCACTGTCTCTCTCTGAACCCGGTCGGGGAAGGGAAAAAGAGTGGCCGTAGCTCACCTTAGAGGCTCGGGGAGGGCTGAGCTTGCTCGGGGGAGGCTGCTGTGTGGTCGGGGAGTTGAGGGGCGGCGACGGCGGCGCGCGGCGTGGCTGGAAGCGGTGGAACATGGTCGGCGTCCGTGGATGGCGACGGCGCCTCCGGGGCCTAGAGGGGGTGGGGAGGTGTCCGGGAGGTTCACGGGAACCTGGGGAGTGGTACTATGGCAGTGCCAGAGGTTGGGGTGGAGGGGTGCGAGCAGGGCACTGCCGTGGCCGTGGTGCTCTCCGGCGGCTAGAACTCGAGCTCAAAGGGCTCTAGGGACAAGGGCTCGGGTCCAAATGACCAGGGGGAGCTAGGAGGGAAAGTGGGAGGTGCAAGGTGCAATGGTTGAGGCCTCTGTACTTTTATAGAAGAGGTGGGGAGGGTGAGGGCACTTTGGTCACCTCGGGTAGGTGCCAAGCTTTGGCATCGGCTAGCCCTAGGGCTTTTGAACATTTCCAAAGGTGAGCACAGGGTGCCCTAGGTCAAGCCACGAGTGGCCAAGGTTTATCCAGGCCAAGGAGAGCAAGTGGGCAAGTGGGCAAGGTCAAAAATGTCAACCCAAGTCTTGCCCATAACTTTCCTAGTCATCACTCTCTCTCCTCTCTTATCTTAGCATCCAAGGCTTCTAGAAGCAGGGGCAAGGGCTCTGGTTCGAGTAGATATACTGGTCAACACACTAGGCTTGGCCACACTTCCAAAGGATCAAGTAATCAACAATAAATCAAAGGTGCAAAAGTGTATCTCCTACTGTTCGCTGCAAAAATTCAGAAAATTCAGTCTTTAGGACTTAGAAATTCTCTAAGTGTTGAAAACAGACAGAAAGTTGAAAAAGTTGAGTTTGTTTTCAGGGTGCAAATGATTCTCAAAATTTGTTTTCAAGGTATGGATTTGTTAACCATGTCATATACTTTCATAAACAACTTTTGAAAACAAGTTTGAAATAAGTTAAGGCCATGAAAACATTGGAGGAAAAGGTATACTTTCTGTTTTTATCTGTTTCTCAAAAATGTCTTTTTCTGCCTTAATTTTATACCACAAACACATCAAGCAAAAGATAGTTTTTATTTCACCAAAAATAAAAGTGAGCTTATAGCTTTGTATTATACATATCAAGGATTAATTAAAAGTCAAGAAACCATAAAATAACAATTTATAGCTTGGTGAAAACAATGGTAGAAAACAGGTATTTGGCCTTATTCTCAGACATTGTTTTCTATAGGAAAGTTAAAAGAAAACTTCCATAGATTATTTTGGAAACTTGTTTTCTTGGATTCCACAAAGTTAAAAGTTTGTTTTAAGTTGCCAACCACAAAGATCCAAGTCTTGGAATAAAAATCTTTCTAGTAATAATAGGAAAAACATCAGGGGAAAATAAATAGGAATATCTCTCAGAAACATAAGGTATTGGTTTTATATAGAAACAAGACTTGTGTTGCAAATATGTTTAACATTACAAACACATGTTAGTCCAAACAATCATGTTGTTATAAAAAAAATTTGTTGGCCCTAATTTTTGTCTTCTTGAGCACAGTCCAAGAGTCCAAAAACTGGGGTGTGACAATCTAGGGATAGAACCCCGCTTATATTTCTTCCAGTATTGCTTTAACGTTAAACGCAATAATTCCTAAGGTATCCCTCCAACTTGTGGGACCATCTCCTTCAATCTCCGTAGGTTTAGGGAGGAATGGTTCCCGAAGATAAAAACTTTCGAGTCCGTCAAATTCTGGACGAGCTCGTTTTTCTACCACTTGGACATTCCCTATCCTGGAAAGGATACGGGAATTCCGCCGTTTGTCAATTCCGCTTCCACGCCAAAAGACAACTAGGCGCTGGACGCGGTCCAAGTTCTGCCTCCAGACCTTATGCGACTTAAAAGGCAGATAGCAAAGCTCGTTTCTTCTTCTCCTCCTCTGACCGGCATGGATACAGTCCTGTGCTAGTTCAGAAGGAGGATTCAGCCTCTTGCTCACCACGGCGGCCGGCTTATTTGCGAGTATTCCGGCCCTGATGATACAATGAGGGTGACAAAGACAGCTTTGTCTAAGAAGGAATTCAAAAAACGCGTCAACCATTTGGTAGCAACTCGTGATCAATATGAGGAAAGTCTCCAAATGTACAGCGCACAAAATCCAGCTCCCAAGGTACGCTTTCAACTTTCGCCTTTTGGGAAGTTTTACGAACTTTGTCTTTCTTGGATGATTTTTTACTAATCCGGGTTTATTTCTTTACAGCTTCTTGATCTTACAGAAGATCAGCTTGCCTCCGATGATGAGCTAGCGGAGCTCAAAGGCCACATCCAATCCGTCGGAATGCGAAAACACAAGAAGGTCTCTTCGAGCCAAAAAGTGATCGACCTCGACGGAGTTGCTGTCACCACCTCCAGGTAAGACTCGGACTTTTCTTCAGTATGTTTTTCCTTTTTGCATACTTTTATTGAATCTCTTCTTCTCGGATTTTGATCTCGGTTTTTCCTTTTTTTTTATTATTTTTTAGCCATGCTCCTGTCCCTTTGAAGGGAAAGGGCGGGAAGAAGCTCAAGGCTGTTGCTCTTAGGGGGCCCAAACCTTCCCTTGCTACTGCCCCAGATACTCCAGTGGCAGGCAACAAAGAGAACTTGGCTGCTCGGGAAGAATTCAACTATCCCCTTCAGTCCAGCCATCCCGATGCGCCCGACATGGACGCCCGGGAAAGGACGACACTTGAAGAAGGCGGGCCTTCAAAGACTCCACAAGTTGAGACAATCCCAACTTTTGATGTGAAGTTTAAGGTAAAACAAGATGCCTTCTTTGATGAACTCGGATACATTCATCCGTGGGAAAAAAAGTATTCCGCACGAGCCCCCTTGATTCGTCCCTGGCCAAAAGGCGGACTGCTTGTCCGGAATAATTACGTCTTCTCACCTCGGAAGGTTCTCCAAGATGGGATCCACCATATGGGGATTACCTTCTCGTAATACGCTAAGGAATTCGTGGACCTACTAAGCGGTTTGCAAAAGATGAGCCATGTATTATCTCTAGCCCCCAAGTATTAAGACAAAAGCATACTTTTTGTGTTAATACTTTTCATTTTTTTGCCTGCTTGTTTTTGTTTAACAAATCTTTTCCTTTGTATGCTTTTCAGCAAACTGCCGAATGCATTAACGTGGAAGTTTTTGAGAATCTGACCATCAAAAACCAAGAGGTGAAATCTCTTCTTGGTATTCTGAATGAGAAGGACTCGGAAATGTCCGAGATTCGGAATCAACTGAAGGAGACTGCTGATAAGCATATTTTTTCCTTTCTTGGTTTTGATTCTAAACTTTCAGATTTTTTCCTAAGGACTCTTCCGAGTTTTAATCCTTTGCCTCTTTTTCTTCATAGCCTCTTTGGCCAAAGCAAAGCAAATTGATGAGGATGCCGGCAATACCGAGAACCTCCGCAAAGAGATCTCTGAGCTTTACAAGATGACTGTTGAAAGTAAAGTATGGGCACCTAGAGGGGGGTGAATAGGTTCTACGACCAATTTTAATTTTTAACAAGATTTAGACTTAGCTTAAAGGTAAATTCTATAGATAGTGCAACTAAGGGTGAATTTACCTATATGGCTAGGCAAGCAATTAATGCAACTATGACAACACTTAAAACAACAAGTACTACAATAAATGCTACAAGTACGAGTAAGTAGAGAGTGAGGAACGAGGTAACCGATGGAAGCACATGGAGACACGATGTATTCCCGAGTTCCTCCTTTTTAGGGGAGTACGTCTCTTTGGAGGGGTGTGAGCTCGCCACGAAGGCCTACTCAATGCCACAAAGGCCTCACCATATTCTCCGATGAACTTCCGCCACAAAGGCCTAGTTCACCTCTCACTATTGAACCCCTTTGAGGCGGGGATCGAATCCTTTACAAACACTTGGGGCACACACCCACAACTTAATTGGGGGCTCCCAACTCTTCTTGAATCACCACTAGAAACAAGAAGCCTAGGTTCTCCACATGAGGAAACCCTAGGCAAAGATCTCTCAAGTGAATGAGAGGGAAATGGAAATCCGATTGGTGAAGATGTAGATCCGGTGGTCCTCCTTCAATCCTCAAAGAATCAACAAGTTTGGGTGGAGGAGGAGGGAGATCTAGCTTGGTGGGTGAGCTCAATCAATGGAGGCTTCAATACTGGTGGAGCTAACCCTTGGGGAAGAAAGAGAGGGGCTATTTATAGCCCCCACTCAAACTAGCCGTTTTTGTGCCCAAACTCTGACCAGCCCGGATTGCTCCGGATTTTTCCGGATTCCCGGATTCATCCGGACTGATTCCGGATTGCAACAGAGAAATTCACGTTGCATTCGGAATCATCCGGACTGAATCCGGATTGCAACAAGGAAAATCACGTTGAAGTCGGATTCGTCCGGACTGAATCCGGATCCCGGAATCACCCGGAATAATCCGGATTGCAACAGAGAAAAACACGTTGCAGTCGGACTCATCCGGACTGAATCCGGATTCCGGACTCCTCCAGAATAATCCGAATTGCACTTTGCAAACCCTTTTTCTGGCCCGGAAAAGTTCGTTGATCTTTGATTTCTTCACCATTTCTTTCACACCGTATACGTGCTCATTTAAGACCAAATCCTTTGACAAAGTAGCACATACGGTTAGTAACTTCTTCATGTTGTTAACAAACACACAAAACAGCGAGATATCGAGAATGCACTTTCAATCTCCCCCTTTTTGGTGTTTGATGACAACATAAAGATTTCACGGGGATAAAACAATATGAACTAAAGAAATGGTGTCCAAAAAATAGACGGAGTTCTTCCTCGATGTGTGTCGTGAGGAACACACTTCATAGGCTTTGCTCCCCCTATGTTTTAGACACCAAGCCGTCTAAACAAGTTCATACAACATGCATAGATAATGATAGAGATAATAGCACGCATGATAATAGTAGCATAACCACGGGTAGGGTGACACAAATACGTCACGAGGTTCCACACAAATAATACGAAGTTCCAAACGAAAGAAACGAAATAAAGATACCAGAGCACAAGCCTATAAGATCAAAATCAAACGGCAAAAGATTTGTGCCCCAACCCTTGCAAAGCCCGTGGAATCCTAATATGGGACTCCTTCTCCCCCTTTGGCATCAAGACGCCAAAAAGGGAAAACGAGTCCAACTAACGACCCAAGAAATCACACGTCATCTTCATCTTCATCATCCTCGTCTTCTTCTTCCTCCTCCGGCTCATGAGTACCACCACCACCAAGCCCAACAGCATCAAAGTCATCTTCAGCAGACCCTGACTCCGCATCCTCATCCTCAACATCAGCAGGAGGCACACCAAAGTAGAAGTCCTCGTCATGGATCTCAGGCATCTCAAACGACACATAGACAGTGGGCTCAAGAGAAGGAGGATCATCAGGTATCCGAATCCCAGCAGCTCTGCGGTCGGAGTTCTGAATGCGGCGGGTCTCCTTAGCCAACTCTCTCGCCTCATGAGCAATTGCCCTGGTGTCACTGCACATGTTGAACATAGCCTTGAAGAACTTGGTAATGCCACTGGGAGGACGCTGAGAGGCACTACCACCACTCATGGAAGCAGAAGGAGTGGCCATAGGAGATTTGGACTTGGACCTTGAGTACTCCGGAATCTCCACTCCACGAATGAGAGAGGGAACCATCCTCTTGCCTTTGACCACGGGATAGGAATCCATGATCTCAACCCCAACCTTGTGATTGATGAAACTCTGAATTAGTGGACCATAAGAAGGCTTCCTCTTCTCACAGATCCCAAGGCACACCTCATGGTATATGAAATCCATCACGTCAATCTTCCTCTGGTTCTGAGGCCTAGTGATGAACATGAGGTTCACCATGTAAGCCCTGATGGCAGACTTATCACCAGCCTTGAACATAATGGTGTTGCGGAAGATCTTGGACAGCAGATTGTAGTAGGGGTACATAGCAGAGTTGAAGGGCAGAGTCTTGCCCTGAGCATCAGGAGGATAGCAGAAAGCCAGGCTAGAGTTGTAAAACTCAGAATTTTCATGGATTTTGAAACCATGATTAGCATAAGTGAAGGTCCACCTGTATCCAAGAGCCTCAGCCCACTCACCCAAATTGCTAGTGATCTTCTGGTCCCCAGTCATCCAAGTCACAGTACGAGAGGCATCACCATGGGCATGGAAAGTGCAGTAGAACTGGGCAATCAAGTCAGGGCAATACTCACACTCAACATCTAGCAGAGGAATCAGACCCATCTTCATAAGGCAACCATGCACATGACGGAGATCACTGTATTTGTGCTAGTTATAGAACTCCATGTCAATCTGGGACTGCTTGCAGACAAGAGGACGAGCAACTGAGTAGAACTCTTCCCAACACTTCAGTTGAAGGTTGGTCCAGAAACGAGGATCATCACAGGTAGTGTCACGAAAGCGGTATGGATTCTTCCTCTTTATATGCTTCCACTGAGGGATAGAGCAACCTGCGAGGTCCAGTGTGGGAACCCTCTCCTCCTGATCATCACGGTTACCACCACCATGAGTTGTGCGCCCCCTGACGGGACGCGAACCCCTTCCAACCAATTGCTTCCTCTTGGTACCCGGTTTTGAGCTGTCACGTGTGAATAGAGGACATAGGAACAGCAGAAGATAAGTGCATATGCCAAACGGGAACAATAGGAACTCTAATGGTTTGAAACAGTGCAAATTCTCAGAATTTCTGGCAGCATCCAGAATTTTCCGGCTGAGCCCGGAAAAATCCGATCGGGTCGGACTGGTCCGGAGTGAATTCGGGCTCCTCGACCTGACTCGAGAAAATGCCCAAAAACACGAAATTTTGACTTAAAATTGTTCCAAACAATTAGGGGTACCATAGGGATGAACCTAGAGGTGTTCTAAGTGCTGGAAAAACATGGGATTGGCACGAGATTTGAGATGGATCTAAATCTAGATTGTGATGTGGTTAGACTAGATCTACGAAACCATGGCATCTAGGTAAGGATTGGCATGATGAACACATTGATAGAACTTGGATCTTGATCAAACCCTAGGTGTTATTTCATCTAGGACCAAAAACAACCAACAAAACCAAAAAAAGAAGAGATGTCGAACACAATACCTTCCATGGGGAAGTCCTTGACCAAAGGAAGGATCAAACAATCCTCCCTAGGGGCAACAGGGACGAAAACCGCAGATTTTGGTGGCTAGGGCACGGGAGGGGTGGAAAGAATGGAAAGAAAACTGCCTCCCGTGCGTGTGGGGGTATTTATAAGGAAAACTGTCTCGTCCGGAATGGCCCAGAAAAATCCGGCTGCCGGAACATTCCAGACCCAATCCGACCTACTCGGAAAAATCCGGGACAAGCCAGAAAAAGGCCAAACCATTCCACAAAAGACAGTTTTGATAGGCTAGGAAAGATGTGATGTTGTGTGGAGTAAGGCATATGCATAGATGCATAGATGAACATGAGAGAGGACAAATAGAGCAAAAACACAAGGGGTTAGATTTCCTAGTCTTACTTCTCGGGGAAAAACAAATAAGACCGAAATAGCAACGAAAAGTAGGATTCGGAAGGATAACACAAAAAACCAAAAGATATCCAACTAAGAACCAACTCGTCAAAAGAGAAGATGTTGGTGGCCTAAGCCACCATGTAAGAGTTCATGGTATGCTACCGCGAAGATATATCTTGGGGGCATTGCCAATACTCAACATTGAAGCTCACAATTCAACATTAGAAATAGAGAGATAACAATGAAATTTTTGCTTTGGGCATAATGGGGGGAGGGAGAACCCAATGTGTTATGATAACACTCCCCCTATGTCCATGCCTACACCTAAGCTCAAACATGTTTCATCTATAGGGGTGTGTGCAAGATCTTCAAGTCAAGCTCCTTGAATCAATCACATTTAGTTCATTCCTCAAGAACAAGAATCTTGCATCATCAAGTGGCTTCGTAAAAATATCCGCGAGATTGTCCTTGGTGGGAACATAAGATAGTGCAATATCCCCTCTTGCCACATGGTCTCGGATGAAGTGATGGCGAATCTCAATGTGTTTGGTCCTTGTGTGTTGCACCGGATTGTATGCAATCTTGATGGCACTTTCATTGTCACACAAAAGAGGCACCTTATCTAAATGAACTCCATATTCCTTGAGAGTTTGCCTCATCCATAACAATTGAGTGCATGCACTTGCGGCGGAAACATACTCGGCTTCGGCGGTGGAGAGTGATATGAAATTTTGCTTCTTGGAGGACCAACTCACTAGGGACCTACCAAGAAATTGGCAAGCCTGGGAAGTAGACTTCCTATCATCTTGATCACCCGCCCAATTGGAATCCGTGTAGCCATTGAGATAAAATTGTGCCCCCTTTGGGTACCACAAACCAAATCTTGGGGTATGAACCAAATAACGAAAGATCCTATGGACCGCCATTAAATAGCTATCCTTAGGAGCCGCTTGATACCTTGCACACACACCTACACTCAAAACGATATCGGGCCTAGATGCACAAAGATAGAGCAAAGAACCAATCATAGAACGATACAACTTTTGATTCACATCCTTACTCCCTTTTGGATTACGAGATAGATGGCACTTGACTTGCATAGGAGATGTCTTGATCTTAGCATCTTGGAAATTAAACCTCTTGATCATATCTTGGGTATACTTGGCTTGAGAAATGAAGGTCCCACGAGCCAATTGCTTGATCTCAAAGCCAAGGAAGAATTTAAGCTCACCCATCATAGACATCTCGAACCTGTCAGTCATAAGCTTAGAGAACTCATTATTGAAAGCTTGGTTAGTTGAGCCAAAGATGATATCGTCCACATATAGTTGGGATATGAAAAGCTCTCCCCTTACTCTCTTGGTGAAGAGAGTGGGGTCAATCTTCCCAACTTCGAAACCACGATCATCTAACAACTCCCTAAGGTGCTCATACCAAGCACGAGGTGCTTGTTTGAGAACATAGAGAGCCTTGTCAAGTTTGTAAACGTGGTTAGGAAAGTTGAGATTCTCGAACCCCGGAGGTTGCTTAACATATACCTCCTATTTTAGTGGACCATTCAAGAAAGCACTTTTCACATCCATTTGTTGCAATTTGAAATTATGAGAGGATGCATAAGCAAGGAGGATACGGATGGACTCAAGGCGAGCCACGGGAGCGTAGGTTTCATCAAAGTCAATGCCTTCAACTTGGGTGTAACCTTGAGCAACCAATCTTGCCTTGTTCCTAATGACAATGCCATGTCATCTTGCTTGTTCTTGAAAATCCACTTAGTGCCAATAACATTGTGGCAATCTTTGGGCTTCTCAACCAATCTCCAAACTTTGTTACGTTCAAAGTTATTGAGCTCATCATGCATAGCTTCAACCCAATCGGAGTCCTCAAGAGCTTCATACACTTTCTTAGGCTCCACCATAGAGATATGAGCTTGATGCTCACAAAAATGTGCCAATTTCCTTCTTGTGGATTTTCGAGTTTGAACATCTTCTAAGACCTTGTTGTCTTGGGCATCAATTTGCTTCAAAGCTCTTCTTATCCTTTTTACACGACGGGCTTCGATCTCCTCATTATTGCGAGGAGGGATCACTTGATCATCTTGATCATTTGGGTCCCCATCTTGACCAACTTGGCCTTGATCATCATCATCATCACCAACAATATCTTCAACACTTGCTTCAACTTGGGGAGAGGATGAAGAGGATGGTTGATCTTGGCCTTGACCTTGACTCGCATTAGTGAGAGGAGTGGGTACGACTTGTGGAGTCACTTGGTCAATGAGAGGAGGGTCTTGAACATGTTCTTGGTTAGGTGTAACATTTGGCTCCTTGGCTTGTTCTTCTATTGTAGAGGAGGGCTCCACTTGAGTAGAGCATAGTCCTTCTCGAGTCGCCATAAGGTGTCCCTCAATGGGGCGGAAAAATCCCACACCCATCCTTCCTATGGCTTCTTGAGGTATTTCAACATCTACATTAGAAACATGGAATTGCGCCACTTGGGAGCCAACATTTTCCTCGAAAACCACACTACAAGATTCTATGACAATCTGTGAGGCTTTGTCATAGACTCTATAAGTGTGGGATTCGGCACCGTAACCAACAAAGATACCCTCAATGGTTTTCGATTGAAATTAGACAAACTAACACCCTTGATCAAATAAAAGCACTTACAACCGAATACACGGAAGTAGGAGACGTTGGGCTTGTTGCCGGTGAGGATCTCATATGGAGTCTTGTCCAAGCCTTTGCTGATGTAGAGGCGGTTGTAGGAGTGGCATGCGGTGGATATGGCCTCGTCCCATAAATATTGGGGAGAAGAGTACTCCGTCAACATGGTCCTTGCCATATCCAAGAGGGTGTGATTCTTCCTTTCGGCAACACCATTTTGTTGAGGAGTGTAAGTGGCGGAGTATTGATGACGAATGCCTTCTTCACTAAGGAATTCATTCAATGTATAGTTCTTGAACTCCGAGCCATTATCACTCCTAATAGCCATGATTTTCACATTGTGTTGACGTTGCACTTCGTTGGAGAAGTCGATGATAGTTTGTTGAGTTTCACTCTTGCACTTGAAGAAATAAACCCAAGTGTATCTTGAATAATCATCGACAATCACCAAGCAATACTTCTTGCCACCAAGACTTGCCTCGGGCACGGCACCAAAGAGATCAACATGAAGAAGCTCCAAGATCCTCTTTGATGAGATAATAGTCTTGGCCTTGTGCACCGTGTCATGCATCTTCCCTTCAACACACGACCTACAAACGCGATCCTTGGCAAAGGAAACATTTTCTTTTAGTCCGACAATAAGGCCACCTTTGTGAATACTTTGCAAAGTTCTCATGTTGACATGGGATAGGCGGCGATGCCACAACCATCCCAAGTTCGCCTTCCCGAAAAGACACATTGCTTGAGAGTTGGTTGACTTCGAAAAGTCCACCACGAACAACTCATTTTCAACATGTCCCACGTGAGCGACGTCAAGAGTCTTGCTCCTCAAAAGGACCACAATATCACCATCAAAAAAGACGGAAAAACCCATCTTTCCAAGAGAGCGGACGGAAAGTAAATTGTAACCAAGGGATTCGACAAGCATGACGTTCTCGATAGTTATATCGGGAGCCACCACAACCTTGCCAAACCCGGATACCTTAGACTTGGACGAGTCTCCATAAGTGACGGTTGCTTGGATGTCATTTGGTCGCAACTCCGTCACAATCTCTTTGCTTCTGGTCATATGATTAGCGCATCCACTATCGAGAATCCATTTAGTCCCACCGGAAGCATATCCCTGCAAGAGATCATTGACTAGAGTTAGGACCCGAGATGGGTCCCTTCATATTAGGAACAAGGGTCTTTGGAACCCAAATAGTATAGTCAATGAAACCCTCAATAGGACCAACATATTTAGCTTGCACAACACCATAATAATCAACATATAAGAAATGGTGTGGATTGTTAGTTCCGCGGATGTGCTACGAGTAGTGTTGTCCCTCATGACACTACTACTCGAGGCAATGTTGTTTGCTTGAGCGGGTGTACTAGGAGTAGTGTTGTCCCTAATGACAACACCACTCGAAGCACAATTGTTGGTCTTCTTCTTGCTCTTCTTCTTCTTGTTCTTCTTCTTGGCTACATAGCCTAGACCTTGCTTGCCCACTTGTTGCCTTGGTGCACTCAATTGTGGTCTAGAAATGACCGCATTAGAGTTAGGGGCAACCACTTGTGGGGAAGGGTTCACAAACTTCACAACTTGAGGGCTTTTACCCTTGAGCCTTGCTAGCTCATCTTCAACCTAGCATTTTCCTCAATAATGTTTGCATGATCACAAGAAGAAGTAGAGGTTCTAGCATTGTTAGTTTGATTAAGTTGAGTTTGAAGTTGTTCATGCAACTCTTTGAGGGATGAGTGTTAGCTTTCCAAAGCCTTGTGAGCCTTGGTTAGCTTTTCAAACTCCTCGGTTAGTTTACCATGACCAACCTCAAACTCGACCTTATCCTTTTTAGCCTTTTTATATTTAGCAATAGCAAGATCACGTTCCTTAGTGATGTTTGAGACAAGTTCATTATGAGTTAATTCAATAGATTCAAGTTCATCCTCTAGAGAAACTCTACCATCATGCTCTTCCTCAAGAGTCATAGAAAGAGATGCAATTTCATCCGCATCCCTTCTCTCAATCTCACATTTCTTCTCAAGAGCATCTTGGGCCTCTCCCAATTGCCTCATGAGATACTCAACGTACTTCTTGGTCTCCCCTTGCATGTTAGACATAAAACGGTCCAAGGAGACCCTTTCCTCTTCTTCTCTAAGACTAGCAAGATGTTCAAGTTCACTAGGGGTCTTAGAGTTGGGGGAAGGTGATACCTTCTTGGCCTTAGCCATGAAGCACTTGGCATTGCGTTGAGGAAGATCGTCATTGGGGGATTCAAAGAGGGATGAAGATGATGGAGTAGAAGCAATAGCTAGAGCGGCCACTTCACTTGTGGTTTCTTCTTCTTCATCACTCCCGGAATCATACTCCTCTTGAGTCAAGAGCACAAACTTGGTGGGAGACTTCTTGTTGAAAGGCTTCTTCTTGAAGTGAGGTTTCTTGTACTCAACCTTGGAATTGTCCTTGCGAATGAGCTTGCCACTATGGAGCTCTCTATTATCATAAGGGCACTCCGCAATGAAGTGATGCTTATCTTGACAATTGAAGCAAGACCTCACTTTTTGAGCCCCATCATTTCCATAGCGAGACCTAGTCTTCTCCTCAACAAACCTCTTGCCCTTGGGAGGATTGCTCCAAAACTTTTGCACGGTGAGAGCAATGAGATCCTTTAGAACGGGATCATAGTCTTGTTCCTTCAAAGGAGGCAATGCCTCTTCTCCTTCTTCTTCATTCTCAACCTCTCTTGACAACACCTTGGCCTTCAAAGCAACGGATGCTCCTTGGTGCATTCCAATGGCCCTAGCACGGTTGTCAAGCGCATTCTTGGTTTGCACTTTGTAGAAGCACATCTCTTGCATCACTTGAGTTGAGGTCATGGAGGAGAAATCATGTCTCCCTTGAATGCTCTTCATGTCCGCGCCCTCAAATGGCATAATGGAAATCATGTACTTTCTCTTGATCCAAGTCTTGAGTCTCCGGTACATGTCCACATGATCCTCTCCATCATGCATATAGAACCCTTCGACCTCATTGGTCAAGGCATCATATCTATTCCTTTGCATGCTTTCATTGCCCACAAACATGACGACAAGAGCGTCCCATGTTTCCTTGGTGGTGGAATATTGTTGAAGATGCGGCATGTGGTTAGGACCCACGGCTTGTTGAAGAATGGACAGGGCGGTGTAGTTGAGTTGGCAATCTACGGCTTCTCTTCTTGTGAGATTCTTGGGATCATATGGCTTGTATCCATCACGAGTGATCCTCCAAAGATCTATACAAGAAGAGTTCAAGTGAGTCTCCATGTAATATTGCCATTCACGGAAAGAAAAGGCATCAATTTTAGGTGGGTCTCCCCTAGGGATTATATGAGGATGAGGGACGGGGGATCGGGAGAATATCGTCCATCAACGGCGTTATATCCTTCCTCTCCACCCGTGCCTTTCTTAGTGGATAGTTCGGCGGAAGCATTTTTAAGTGGATCACCATCTACCCTTTCTTGGCGCCTTCCGAAGGAATTTCCGGAAGGGAGGATTCGATTACCTCCGGTCCTTTGGCTTTGAGGAGTTGTGCCATTAGTTCACACAACTCATCAAATTTGGTGTCTATGGATGAGGTCAATGAAGTTCTCAAAGCATTGAGATCATCCATGGTCACCTTGCCAACGGACGGTTCGGTATCCAAATCATCTCCCATACTAAAACTCTTAGGCGGTTAAGCCCGATACAAGAGCCGAGGCTCTGATACCAATTGAAAGTAAAGTATGGGCACCTAGAGGGGGGTGAATAGGTGCTACGACCAATTTTAATTTTTAACAGGATTTAGGCTTAGCTTAAAGGTAAATTCTCTAGATAGTGCAACTAAGGGTGAATTTACCTATATGGCTAGGCAAGCATTTAATGCAACTAGGACAACACTTAAAACAACAAGTACTATAATAAATGCTACAAGTACGAGTAAGTAGAGAGTGAGGAACGAGGTAACCGATGGAAGCACGCGGAGACACGATGTATTCCCGAGTTCCTCCTTTTTAGGGGAGTACGTCTCGTTGGAGGGGTGTGAGCTCGCCACGAAGGCCTACTCAACGCCACAAAGGCCTCACCCTATTCTCCGATGAACTTCCGCCACAAAGGCCCAGTTCACCTCTCACTATTGAACCCCTTTGAGGCGGGGATCGAATCCTTTACAAACACTTGGGGCACACACCCACAACTTAATTGGGGGCTCCCAACTCTTTTTGAATCACCACTAGCAACAAGAAGCCTAGGTTCTCCACATGAGGAAACACTAGGCAAAGATCTCTCAAGTGAATGAGAGGGAAATGGAAATCCGGTTGGTGAAGATGTAGATCCGGTGGTCCTCCTTCAATCCTCAAAGAATCAACAAGTTTGGGTCGAGGAGGAGGGAGATCTAGCTTAGTGGGTGAGCTCAATCAATGGAGGCTTCAATGCTGGTGGAGCTAACCCTTGGGGAAGAAAGAGAGGGGCTATTTATAGCCCCCACTCAAACTAGCCGTTTTTTTGCCCAAACTGCGACCAGCCCGGATTTTTCCGGATTCCCGGATTCATCCGGACTGATTCCGGATTGCAACAGAGAAATTCATGTTGCATTCGGAATCATCCGGACTGAATCCGGATTGCAATAGAGAAAATCACGTTGCAGTCGGATTCGTACGGGAATCACCCGAAATAATCCGGATTGCAACAGAGAAAAACACGTTGCAGTCGGACTCATCCGGACTGAATCTGGATTCCGGACTCCTCCGGAATAATCTGGATTGCACTTTGCAAACCCTTTTTCTGGCCCGGAAAAGTTCGTTGATCTTCGATTTCTTCACCATTTCTTTGACACCGTATACGTGCTCATTTAAGACCAAATACTTTGACAAAGTAGCACATACGGTTAGTAACTTATTCATGTTGTTAACAAACACACAAAACATCGAGATATCGAGAATGCACTTTCAACTGTAAAGCTTCAGAAGGAACTGGAGGAGAGCCAACTGGCTTTAGGTTTGTCTGAGTCTCGGGCTTCCTCGCAAGCCGAGAAAGATTGGAGGACCATCCAAGACTTCGAGACTGCCCTTCATCAATGCCTTGAGGAAGGCGCTGAGATGGACAAGATCCTTGGTAAGATTCTGAACTCTTACCAAGTTTTTCTTTTGCTTTGCATAATGCATTCTTTTTCTTCTCTTTGTTTTCTAATCTCTTCTGATTTTCATTAACAGAGGGAAATCCTCTTATTACTCGGATCGGCCGTATCCCGGCTTTCGGGACGTATGTCAACGAGCTGAAGAATGTCAGAATGTTGCTTATTAATAAGTGCATTCCGGACAAAGATGGTGAGTTCTCGCAAGCCAGCAGGCTCCCGGAAGCTTTTGCGGAGGTGGAAAACCAACGCGAAAACTGGCTCAAGTCCGCCGCTCGCGGTGGTGTACGCATGGCCTTAGGCTGATGAGAATGCATTACACCACCGTCAAGTCTTGGCGCATCGCCACCGGTGTTCCGCAAGGATACACCGAGATGCAAAGGGCAGAAATATTCGAGTCTATCAAGAGGCATGCCTCTAAGATAGCTCGGATGGTCTCTACTTCGACATTCTACCGGGAGGAAGAAATTCCATCAACTCCGGAGAATACGAGTGATAGTGACGAGGACGACGACGAGGACTTTGTGGATGCTGCCTGAGCCTGCGAAGATAGTAGCCAAATAGGGTGCATTAATATTCTTATGATGTAAAACTGAATTCTGATGCATTCTATCTTTTGTATGAACAAGTTTTTATCCTTTGCAGTAAATTGAATCTTTGCAAGTTTTCAGAGTTTTAATTCCCTTTCTTCTAACTTCTCTAGTTTGTATGCTTTAACTTTCTTTAGTGTTAAAGTGACTCAAAAAGTATGCAATCTTCACGCCAGGTGACCGGGTTAAGAAACCAATCAGTCGAAACTCAGAATCATGGATTATACTTTGGCACTTTACTTACTAAATCGAGTGACCCAACACAACAAACAATCAGATAATACTTAGGAATGATAAGGAATTTGAAAAGTATGAACTCCAGGCACATAGGCACAATCTCGGGTTCTACAGCCTCCTTAGGCAAAAAGCATTCAGTTTTATAACTCCGGGCACGTGGGCAAAATTTGGGTTAACAATTAAGCAAATTGAAAGATCATTGGGAAATAGAAAACACGGAACATGCTTTTAATAGTAAAGACAAAATAAAATAAAATGCATGAACTTCTGGTAACTTTATTTCATGATCTCAATGATGTTTACATAGAATTGAAATAAGTGTAGAAAGGACGTAACTGCAGGATTCTCCAGGGTCTATTTTTCTCTCCTAGTTCTACATATATGCTTCTTTCCCTCTTGCGATTCGGATTTTTCAGGTCATCTTCCATGTCTCGAATAAATACAAGGTAATATGACCCATTTTTAATAGCCTTGCTAATGATAAATGGTCCTTCCCATATTAGAGCTAGCTTATGCTTTCTATCCTGTACCAATCTTAGCACCAAATCACCTTCTTTAAAAGATCGGTGTTTGATTTTCCTATTATAATATCGTCGTAGTCCTTACTGATAAATGGCGGATCTTTTCAACACAAGTTCTCGTTCTTCTTTTAAGAGATCAATGGCATCCTAATGCGCACTTTCGGCATCCGAGTCGTCCTCTACCTTCACTCTTGGGCTATTATGGATCATGTCCGTAGGAAACACGGCTTCTGCGCTATAGACCAAGAAAAAAGGCGTTTGCCCTGTTGTTCTGTTTGGCGTCGTTCGAATACTCCAAACCACAGATGGAAATTCTTCTACCCATGATCCAGATGCAAGGTGAAGAGGATTTTCGAGTCTTGGGTGTATTCCTTGCAGGATTGAACTATTCATTCGTTCAATCTGGCCATTAGATTGTGGGTGTGCCACAGATGCAAGATCTAGGCGAATTCCCGTTTGTCGGCAATATCTTGCCAACTCTCCAATTGAGAAATGTATCCCGTTATCCGTGATTATACTATGTGGAACGCCATTTCGCATGACTACGTCAATGACGAAATTTCTGGCAGTCACATCGTCAAGTTTTTTGATGGGTTCTGCCTCCACCCACTTGGTATACTTATCCACTGCAACGAGTAGATGCATAAGTCCGCCTCTTGCAGTTTTGAATGGCTCCATCATATCTAGCCCCCAGACCGCAAATGGCCATGTTATGGGGATAGTCTTGAGTGCTTGAGCCAGCATATTTGTCTGCATGGCGTAGTACTGGCATCCAGCACATGTATTTACTATGTGCTCTGCATCTATCTTGGTCGTGAGCTAGAAAAACCCTACGCGAAATGCTTTTTTGACTTTGCATAATGTACGCAATCTCCGACATGAATTTCTTGCATAATTTATCGTCCTTCTTCTGGCGAAATACATCGCTGAAAAATTATGAGTGTACTGCATTTATACAGGCAACCATTGATTACTGTGTATCCTTTGCATCGGTGTTTTATCTGCCTTTGCAAGACTTCATCTGCTCCATCTCTGAACTTCTGATCAACTAAGAAGTTTAAGTATGGAATTGTCCAATCCGGGTTAACGAGCAAAACTTCTATTGACGCGGAAACTAGTAGGCAGTCAACATCTCCGCCTTTTATTGATGGTTCGTACAAATGCTGGACAAATACACCATGTGGCAAAGTTTTCACCCTTTCTGAGCCCATGCGGGCTAAAGCGTCCGTGTTTCAGTTTTCTTCCCATTTGACATGATGTACTTCAAATCCTAGGAAGCAAATGACAAACACATCGACTATTCTCCGATATTCGGCCATTATGGGGCTTTTGGCATCCCATGTCTGGTTCAGCTGATGATGTACTAAGTCCGAGTCACCATAGCAATGTATGTTTGACACCTATTTCCTTTGCAGTATGCAAGCCATGAAGCAATGCTTCATATTGTGCCACATTGTTGTTGGCGTTGAAGTGTAGTTGTAATACATACTCCATTGTGTCGCCTTTTGGAGATTTCAGCAGCACACCAGCGCCAGCGCCTTCTTTCATTTTGGATCCGTCGAAATGCATGATCCAATATTCTGACTCTCGTATTGGTGTGTTTTCCATTGCTTCTTTCCAATCAGCTACGAAATCTGCCCACACCTGGGATTTGATTGTCGTCCAGGTTGGTACTTAATGTCGAACGCAGCAAGTTCAATGCCCCATTTGGCTACTCTGCCTGTTGCGCCCGCATTGTATATAATATCCCCTAGTGGTGCTTTTCATACCACTGTTATGGAATGTCCTTGGAAATAATGATGGTGTTTTCGAGATGCGAAAAATACGCCATATGTCAATTTTTATAATGTGGATAGCGTTGTTTTGACTTGGAAAATACGTCGCTGACGTAGTACACCTGATGCTGGTCTGGAATACTTTGCTCGTCTTTCCACAATTATCACTGCACTAATAATCCTGTTAGTTGTTGTAAGGTACAATAACATGGGTTGTTCGTCTTTTGGGGATGCCAAAATCGGAGTTTTCATCAAAGTTTCTTCCAACTAGGTTAATGTTTTGTCCGCCTCTTCTGTCCATTCAAATTTGTCTGATTTCTTCAAAAATTGTATAATAGCAGAGCTTTGTCGCCAACACGGCTTATGAACCTGCTTACAGTAGCCGCAAAACCCGTCAGTCTTTGGACATTTAGACATGTAGGCCTTTTTTATGTTTAAGATTGCTTTGATCTTTTCTGGGTTTACCTCTATTCCTATGTGAGAAACGATAAAACCCAGAAGCTTTCTTGAGGGAACCCCGAATACGCACTTTAATGGATTTAAATTCATTTTGTAAGTGTGGAGATTGTCGAAGGTTTCTCGTAGATCTTCAAGGAGTGTATGCTTTTCCTTGGAAACGACGGTAATATCATCCACATAAACATGGATGTTTCTGCCAATTTGACTATGCAGGCATCTTTGCATGCAACGCTGGTATGTTGCACCGGCGTTCTTCAGGCCAAAAGGCATGGTTATGTAATAGTATGTTCCATAGGGTGTTATGAAGGAGGTTTTTATTTGGTTTTCTTCGTTCATGTGTATTTGATGATACCCAGAATAAGCGTCCAAAAAGCATAAAAGCTCAGCGCCAGCAGTGGCATCTATTATTTGATCAATTCGCGGTAACATGAACCTATCTTTTGGGCACAATTTGTTCAAACCGATATAATCTATATACATCCTAAGAATAATACTATCCTTCTTCGGGATTAATATTGGGTTCGTAGACCAATCAGTATGTATAACTTCCCGGATGAAATCAACTGCTAAAAGCCGGATAATTTCCTCGCCAATAGTCTTCCGCATTCTTCCATCAAAACGACGGAGACCTTGTTTGACGGTTTTTTATCCTGGAATAACCTTCAGTTGGTGCTCAGCAAGTTCCCTGGGAACACCTGGCATATCAGCAGGACACCGGGCAAAAATGTCCCAGTTCTCACGTAGGAACTTGATGAGCGCGCTTTCCTATTTGTCAGTCATTCCTGTTACCACTACGACAAACTTTGTCGGATCTTTGGGGTACAGGATGATCTGCTTTGTATTCTCCGAGGCTTTAAAAATATCTACCGGCTTCCTGTTTTCTTTTCCTGTCGGCATTTCTGTAGGTGATACTTCTTTAGCCAGCCCCTTCTGCACTTCCTTCCATATCACCTATTCGGCGCAAAGGGCGTTTCCTTTCTCTAGCTCGTTCGCCAATTTGAAATCTCCTAATATGGTGATTAATCCTTCTTTTGGCCATGGCATCTTCAGCTTGTTGTAGATATAGCATGACCTTGCCATAAATTTGGCGAAAGCCGGACGTCCGAGTATTACATGATACACACTTTCGAACGGCACCACCTCGAATGAGATCATCTCCTGGCGGAGTGTTCTCTCTTTCCAAAGGTTATTTCTAGGGAAATTTCTCCTAGGGAATGTGATTGCCTTCCAGGAACAATGTCGTGAAAATGTACATTGTTGTGTTTGAGATGGGTCTCGGAGAGGTGTAAGTGCTTCAGTGTACTTAAGTACATGATATTGATACCGGATCCTCCATCCATCAGCACTCTTTTGAGACTAGTGTTTTGAACAATAGGGCTTACAGGCAAAGCATGTGTGCCAGGTTCTGGGATGTTACCAGGATGATAAAACTGATCCCAGGTAATTAGCGTATTTGAATACTTCAAGTACTTTGGGGTTGGAGGTACAACCGCATTTATTTCTCGAAGCATTCGTTTTGCCTGTTTTCCTGAAGGAGTTGCTAGGAAAGTTAGGTTACATTCTCCTTCAACTCTCGGGACTTTAGGCTCGCCGTTCCATTGCTGCTCCTGGATTTTATCATCAGTGTCAGACTCGCTTTCGTCTTTTTCAGCTTCTGACTTTTACTTGTTGAACTTCCTTTTGGAATCCTTTCCTTTATTCCCTAATCCTACACTGCCTTTCATGTGCTTATTAAGCCAGCACTGCGCATTTGTGTGGGTAAGCTTCCCGAATTGCGAATGGTGGACATAGGATTCCGATTTAATGTTTTCCCACTCTTCTTTAGAGTAGGAGATAGGTTCCCTGTTTTCTATGATATTGCCCTTCCATCTGCTGCCATTATCCTTACCAAACGCTATGTTTACATCTTTGGGTTTTGGTTGTGCTTCTGAGGCAGACTTCTTTCCAGAACGAGACGCCTTTTTGGCATGTACCAAAGCATCAATGTTTCCGCCTCTTGCCCTGATGGCATCTTCAGCCCTTGCATGCTCATTGGCGGTGGTAAGCATAGATCCGAGATCTTTGTGCTCTTTCGAACCAACCATGAACGGTAGGAGGCCGGGTTTCAGGCCATTGATGAAAGCATGCATTGCTTGTACATCAATTACTCCAGAACAACTATTCTTCATTGCATTCCATTTGGAGATAAAGTCGACGTACGACTCATCTTCATATTGTACGCAACGGTTCAGCTGGTTGATTCTCTTAGGGCGTTTATACGTGCCCCGAATGTGCTGAGCAAAAACTCTAGCAATATCTTCCCAGCTATCTACTGTTCTTGACAAAAGCTCGTTGATCCAATCTCTAGCTCCATCCAACAACATTAGGGGAAGAAACTTCACAGCCTCTAAATCTATCCCTTTATTGATTTGGACGGCAGTATAGTAATCTGAAAGCCATGTATCCGGTTTTGTACTTCCAGTATACTTTTGGTAAGTTGGACCAACTTTGGCAAAGCCAGAATGTAGACTGATTCTCCAGATCCTGTCAGTGAAACACTTTGGTCCGAAGTATAAATCGTATCTTTCCGTCTTGTAGACGTGCGCGAAATACCTTCCAGCTGAATGGACAGAAGGGGATCTGCCCCGTTCTGGTCCATTGTTGCGCGAGTGCGCTCTTCTGGGATCATCCCTATTTCTTCTGGCATCCCGTCCTTTAGAATAAGGTGGAGTTCTACTCCTTGGCCTTTCTTTGTTCCTTGGAGGGGTTCGGGATCTCTCACGCCTGTGAGGATTGTCGTATCTTCCGGCTTTATCAGTTGGGTATCTCAGAGGCGACATTACTTTTCCGTCTTTCCAGTTTTGCTCCTCCCGTTCCTTGTTCTCACGGGGTCTTGTATTATTTCCGCCTTTCGGCAGATGGGATCCTATTATGGAGGCTACATCCTTTTTATCTGGGATTTTCTTGTCCTTCTTAGGATCTCCCTTCTTTTCCTTATACTCGCCTGAATCTCCGGGTTCGCCAAGGTCAGGTGCTCCAGTGGCGCATGTGGCAGTTTTGCACAAGGTTGAATCATCATGTAATGTTCCGGAACGTGCTTATCCATGATGTTGTTGTTCTAATGCTTTACCTAAGAAAGCATACACTCCCTGCAGCTTTTCTTCATTGGAGTACATATCGTCATTAATGATGGCAAATGCGGCTTCTGCGGTTTCGGGTGCAGTTTTGTAGATGTGTTCGCCCTTAGCATTAGTGTTGTTAACATGCCTTTGCCAAGATGGGTTTTCAAACCTCTTTCTTGCTGGCAGTTCTTCCGGCTTTAAAATTCCGGGTAACCGCGTAGGTTTAATTCCATATCTATTCCTTCTTTCGTATTCCTCTATTTCTTCTTGCTTCATTTTAATATCAGCCTGGGTTTTGAGTAGGTTTTTCCCGAGTTCGGAACAGATGTTGCTGCTGCCGCATTATTGCTTGTCTCCTGGCTTCCAGCACTTCCGGGGGCTCATTACGTGCGACCGAGGTTTGGATCAAATCGATCTCCTCCTATTCTGACAGTTGGGGAACAGGGATTTCAGCCTTTTTCTTCTCCGCAGGTTTTACACCACTGCCTCCTTCAGTTTCCAGGTTTTGGTTGGCAATGTCTGCCAATTTTTCCACCTTTTTCTACTGTAGTTTGGATAGCAGTTTCTTAGAGGACTTGTTTTTCTTTTTGGAAGTTGGGGGCTTTTTGTTAGGTTCATATTCCGTCAATTCTTTGACGTTAGGGTAGGTCGGACTAACTTCGCCTTCCTCTTACTCTTCCTCTTCCTCCGACGGATGGGTTTTGGGGTCTTCATCTTCCTCGGCATCCGAATTTCTGGTTGATTTTGCCATGAGTACTTCATGGAAACTCCCCTGCATGGATTTGAGTTTTCTTTTGAAAGCGTCTTCATCTTCATCTTTGGAATCTGAGTCTGCAGATCCGGTTTCCGAGTCTAGCTTTGCCTCTATGGCTGCTAATACAGACTCAGCTTTGGAGTTCGTCGATTGATCGACGGACTTCGGATCTTCGATGTTTTCTGTGGGATCATGATGTTCTGCCTTTTCCACGGGATTTTCGTCTTCCGTGTTTTCAGCAAACTCAGATTGCACCATACCAATAAAGTGGGATCTGGCTGCAGGCATCTCCGAGGAGGCGGCAAATCTATATATGTTTTGGCGATATGCAGTTATGGAAGCTTGATCTACCCCTATGTATGAGTAGGGAAAATCTGAGAAGAATCCAGCATTGAAGCCTTCATCTATTGGGCATAGGGTGGGTGAGATAAAGTAACTTCCACCACGGAATCCCATTGCTTCTGCTGTTAAACCGAAAAAAAACATTAGCATATCCAACCGGTAAAATGAAGGCACTTACGAGATGATTCCGTGCCGGCATATATGATCCGTTGTTGAGGAAGCGCCTGACGTTTCCTGATATGTCTCCAACGCATCTATAATTTCTGATGTCCGATGTTGATATTATGCCAACTGCTACATGTTTTCTCCCTTCTTTATAGCATTTTTACACGTTTTCTGGGACTAAATTATTAACAAGATGTCAAGTGCCAGTTCCCTATTTTATGTTGTTTTGTATTTCAGAAAAGTTGTTCTGGAAATATTATCGGAATTGGACCCCACGAATTCTGAAGTTCCTATTTTCCCTGGAAGTATCCAGAAGTCCGAAGAGGATTCGAAGACGGTGATGTCTACGCACGCTTCTATTCTTGTAGACAGTGTTGGGCCTCCAAGTGCAGAGGTTTGTAGAACAACAGCAAGTTTCCCTTAAGTGGATCACCCAAGGTTTATCGAAACCAGGGAGGCATAGGTCAAAGATATCCCTCTCAAGCAACCCTGCAATTAAGATACAGGAAGTCTCTTGTGTCCCCAACACACCCAATATACTTGTCAGGTTTATAGGTGCACTAGTTCGGCGAAGAGAGAGTAAAATGCAAGTAATATGGATGATAATAAGTGATAACAACAATCTGAAATAAAAATGGCAGCAAGCAAACATGTAGCAGAACAGGCGGAAAACAGTGTTTCAATGCTTGGAAATAAGGCCTAGGGCTCCTACTTTCACTAGAGGACACTCTCAACAATGCTCACTTAATTGAATGCATAAATATCATTTCTTCACTATGCTACTCCGAACCACTCTTCGGTCGAATAACAAACACTAATAATTGCGTAGGGCTTTAACAACACTCCTCAAGTCTATATTCCGTCTCTAGGGCACCCCAATGTCACTACGAGCGCCATAAGTTAGTACTAAACAAACTCCACAATTTCATAGGTTCACCTTCCAACACAAGATATAAATATCATGCTAAACCACACGGAGCACACACTGTCACCTTTACCCCGTGATCAAAGTGTTTACGGAGATAACAAAACCACTTGAGTGGCATAACAGATGAAGATCAATCTACATATTCAACTAAATTACAAAGCTCATGATCACATATAGATCACACCATGGGAGAGAGAGATGAACCACATAGCTACCGGTAGAGCCCTTAGCCCCGGGGGAGAACTACTCCCTCCTCATCATAGGAGACAACAACAGGGATGGAGATGGCGGTGAACTCGATGGAGATGACTTCCGGGGGCACGTCCCCGTCCCAGCAGGGTGCCAGAACAGAGATTTGTCCCCCCAAACTTGTCGACGGCGGTGGCGGTGGAGCTACGGATGTATTTTGCAGAAAAGGTCGATTCTCCTAGGGTTTATGCGTCGGGGAGTATATATGGGAGAAAGGGCGATGCCGGGAGGTGGCTAGGGGGGGCACGCCCCTAGGTGGTGTAACATCCCAAGTATGAAAATTCGCCTTTTACATGGTTGTTTCTTGAATTTTATTTAATGCATCATGTCATCATAATGCATCCATGTGTGGAATCTCAAATTTCAAATAAATTCAAATCAACATGTTTCACACCTGGTCTGTTACAACCTTTTCAAATAAAATATTCAAATCAAACAATTTAATTGTTTTCCATAAACTTGATTTTCCAAATAAGTGACTTGGGTAATTTTCAAATAATTCAATTATTGCAAGATTCAAGCAAATTCATTTAAATTTCAAACAACAACAAATATTTAGAATTTTGAAAAACAAAAGTTGGTGCAACTGGGCATTTTCAATAAGGAACTTATAAAAATTATCACCATAATTTAGGGTCCCAAAAACCCCTTCTATTTTCTTTCTTATTTACTTTTCTACAAACAAAAGGGAAAGAAAAAGAATTAAAATAAAAAATAATAATCTGCTGGGGGAGGCAGGCCCAAAGGCCCACCTACAACCCCGAGCGACCCAGCCCACCTCCCTTTTCTTCCACCTCCGTACGATGTCGACATCCAGTGACGACAGAGCACCACCACCGCACCACCTCTCACCTGCTCCCCCTTCCTCCTATATCTACACCCCAAACCCTAGCCATCTCCTCCCCTCTTTTTTCCTCTCCAGCCGCCGGTCTCTTCCCCTCTCCTCCTCCCCTTCGAGCTCCACTCCCTCTGCCTTTCTCTGAATCCTTTTTTTCTGAACCTCAGTACATCCGGAAGTTGGGATCCTCGCCGCCGTCGGTCCGTTCGTCCTCGGGCCGCTCTGAGCACGGGAATGGAAAGAGGGCACCACCTTCTCCCTCCTCGCCGAAACTCCGGGCCGGAGCTGCCCTAGGTCGACCTCGGCGAGCTCCTCTTCTTCCGTCGACCACCACGCCGCCGTCCGTTGCTGCTACCTCGACCCCGCGGTGAGCCGCTACCCTCCGTTCCCTCCTTCTCTCCTCCGTCCGCGCGCTGCACGCACGCACCACGCACGCCGCACGCAGCCTGCGCAGCAGCAGCAGCTCGCTGCCGTCGCCCGTCGTTCGTTTGTCACAGTCGCCGGACGTGCGATCTTCAGTTTCGTGAAGAAAACCTCCGCACGGAAACACCTCATAGGGGCCCGAAGCCCAGTTCTAGCACAAGCCGCACCGCAGCCCAGTGGCTCGATCCGCGCGTGTGCGAGCCCGAGGTCCCTGGTTCGAACCCCTGCAGAGGCATTATGCCCAACCTTTTTTGGGATTTATTCCCCGCAGCCCAGCCCCACCTGTCATCGGTCCTAGGTGCCAGCATGGCTTTGGGCCCACGTATCTGCGTGTAGTAAAGCGTGGGTAAGCCACCCCTCGGTGAGAAAACGATTCGAGGTTGTTTCCTGAAAAATAAAGAAAATGCAATTCTCAAAGCAGATCAAAATCTTAACTTGTAAATTCCACCAAATATTCATAAATGCTCCAATTTTGGTCATTCAAATTTCTACAAACTCACAGTGAGGAGCACTTTCTGTTAATGTCAAAGTTGCAATATGTTTCTGTTAACAATTTTGCACTAAATAATTAAATACAGAAAATAGAATAAAAACTGAAATCTTGCAAAATTCATAACTTGAGTTCTGTTCACCCAAATTGAGCAAACTTGAGCTCCAAAAATTTGTCTTAACAAACTCTACACCGTGGTATTTTATTTGGGCACAGTTGGATAAAAGTGGACCACGAAAACAACCATTTTATGTTCTGGTCAGAAAAGAAAAGAGAAAAGAAAATGACATAACTAAATTCAATAATGATCCAAAAATTATGTTTAATATCTCCAAATGTTCAGTGAAACATTGTCCACATGTTTTCAAGTATTTCCCATGCTTTTGTAACTGAAAGTACCTCTTTTTAAATTGTTTACCAAAAATGGCAGAAATGAAAACAATAAGAATTAATTCTTATTTATTATTTTCTTCATCCAAAAATTATGGAAACTATACCAAAATGGAAAGAACTTCAATTAATAACAGAAAAGCATCATTTCATGCATGTGGGAGTACTATTGATGTATTGGTCTTATTAAAATTAATAATAGGCCACTAAGATAAATATGAGAGGTTTCCAAATAATGCAAACTTATTTGGGACACTCATTTAACTTGATGATCATGTCCATGATCTCTTACTTGCATTTAAATGTCATGCATCATCCCATGTTTGTGCATTATGCCATGTTATTGATTGTCCGTCTCTCTTCATTGTTTGTTTGCTTCTTCTCTAATAGACGACGACGTTGAGACATACGAGGTTTACGATACCACTTCAGAAGAGTTAGCCCAGTACCAGGCTACTGAGTTTGCAGGCAAGTATTCACTCACATGAACCATTGTGTCCGTTCCACACTTGATACCGATACTTTCCGTTGTCTAATCTGCTAGCCTTATGATTCGTTGCTTGTGTTCCGATCCTATCACATGTCATCCTGCAGCCATGAATATAGCCTCACCCCCACACCTACAACCTTGTTGTTTGTTAGCCTGTGTCGTAGTATCATGCTTAGGTTTGTTTGTGCTCGAGTCTTGTTGTCATTTATCTTATCACATGTTCAGTTTGATAGATGGGCTTGTTATAATCAATATCATGTTAATGTTTGGGGTAATGATAATTTGATGATAAGGCACCGGCAGGAGGCCCGGGTTAGGGTTTTGAAGCCTGCTAGTATCGAACCTAATTAGGAAAAGGGTCTTGTCCTCTGATCCATGATGAGCGTGCTCACCGCATCCGGGTGGTCGTATGGAACCCCCCTCGACTCTGACCTGATCCGCAGTTTGTCCGAAGAGCCACACTTAGTTCGGGTGTTCCATTTGGCTCATACGCATGAATGGGTCGCTCCCATGGTTGATACTGATGATGTTGATGACGCACACATATAGGGCGAGGCATGTATTGCCGGGGTGTTGCGTCCTGCAGGAGTTTTGCATACTTGCGCTGAGTATTCGGCTGCGTGGCTGGGACCTTATAGCTCCGTGGCTCCTAGGACGGGCTATAGAGATGGTTCGGGTCGTGTCGAGTCCACCTGAGTTTTAGTTGGTGGCTCGAGTGTGTACGGGTACTGGAGCACACCCTGCAGGGATGAATCTTCTCGAGAAGCCGTGTTGTCCGCGGTTATGTGACGACTTGGTGAAAGTGCTGGCTAACAAGTACTCCGATAACTTACACCTAATCAATAATAATTTGACTAGTAATAGGCATATTGTCACAATAACCCGAACCTTCATTAATCCAACTGTGTGGGTTATCCTCGGATTGCTTCTTTGGATAAGGGGCGAGATCCGGGATGGGTTTGTTTGAGGTTAGTGGTAGTTGGCTCCGATGCGCTATCTTATCCCTTTCTTTTAGCCGGATGTTGTAGCGTGTCGCTGTAGTTGGTTAGTGCAGCCCGCTGCCGCAACTTTGTATCACCTATCTTCCGTTGAACCCAAAGCATCTGTACTTGGTGTTGTCGGGTACACTTTGGTATCCTGTGCGTCTTGCTTGCCAGTACTCGTCCGTACTGACCCCTTTGGGGTTGCTGGTTCTGCAGACTACGTTTCCGAGGACCTCCTTGGTGGCCACTACGTGGAAGATGACGAGGCTGCTGACGAGTAGATAGCGGACCCGGGCAGGATCCGAGACTTCGTGGATGGGCTCCGTTTTTTTCGTTTCCGGCCTCTTAGGCCTATTTGGATCTTGTCTGTACTCAGACACTTTGTTTGCTTCCGCTGTGATGTAATGATGACTTGTTGGGATATGTGTCCTCTGCATGACTGTATTTGCTATCTTTGCTCTAGTGAGAGCTTTTGCCACTTATTTCTATTTCTTTGTCTCTTAGAGATTTGTTGTGATATCACTTGTTCAAATGCCGTTGACGTACCATGTGTGTATGTTATGAAGTACGTCAATGGAAGTATTCGGATTCCTATTGGATGGTTTCACAGACGATGAATAGTAGAGAATGGTTGTCACACGTTTACGTGTCGGCCTACTCATATTGAGATGCGGGTGCAGGTAGGCCCCGTAAGCTAATTATCTACTATTTAGCGGGCTGTGTGTATCCTCTAGAAGACCGGGTGCGACAGGTGGCGCGGCCAGGGGGACCCGCGCCACCCCATGGCTTGGCCACCCAGTGCCCCCCCCCCTTCCGGGGCTCTTCGGGACTTCTGGATGCTTCCGAGACTTTTAGGACTTCTGGCTTTTGAATTTTCCAATTCCGAGAATATTTCCAGAACAACTTTTCTGAAACTAAAAACAGCATAAAAGAGGGAACTGGCTCTGTGACATCTTGTTAATAGGTTTGTTCCGGAAAACATAAGAAAACGTAGGAAAACAAGCGGAAAACATGTAGCAATTGGTATAATATCAACATGAAACATCAGAAATTATAGATATGTTGGAGACATATAAAGCATCCCCAAGCTTAGTTCCTACTCGTCCTCGAGTAGGTAAACGATAAAACAAAATAATTTCTGAGGTGACATGCTACCACACAATCTTGATCATAAAATGTAATGTAGAGCATGTAAACTAGGATCAAATGAACTAAATTTGTGATCAATATTTTATATCAACAAGTAATGCCTAAACAAATAAGAATAAAGAAGCAAAACTTTTAAGGAATCAATACTAAAAGACTATCAACCGTGCAAAGTTTATTAGAGATGATTTAAGCTTTCAAGAACAACAATATCATGCACGTCAAACGATCTTCACAACCCCTGTTAGGATCAAGTCAAGCTTTCTACACGATGCAATGCTTGAATCTTAAACTATTTGCGCACTAAAAACAAGCAAGTGTTCTGCGTTGGTCCCTGACACTGGGATGTTATGGATAAGAGAAAATTATGGGGGTTTGGAAGGTCAATGGAAGAAAGGCTCACAAAGCTGAAAGTTGCCATTAGACAAGAGAAAGTCTTACAACCGAAGCTATGCAAGGAGTAGGGATTGCCACACAACGGATGCACACAGAGCTATAAGTGGACGAAAGTTCTCCAATGGATCTAGTTGGGGTGCATCCAACTTGCTTGCTCATGAAGACCTAGAGCTCATTTGAGGAGGTTCATCATTTAAGTACAAACTTACAACTGTCGGTTTAAGGCCGATCATTTAAGTACCCCGACTGTAGCGCGTAACAAAAGGCCGATCAGAAATGTATCACTTGTAGCAATCATATATCATTGTTTCTATCAGCTGGTAATTTAAGTGTGGCACAGTTTCAAGTTTCTTAGATCAACCATTAAAAGTTTGTACTTACAAGTCCTTCCCGTTTATCCATTAAGCAAATTAATATCTCAAAACAACAGCAATGATTCAAGTGAACCAGTTTAGTGATCTACAAAACCATGCGAATTTTTCCACTATACCAAATACCACATAAGCATTTCTATTCCCAACCAAGCACATATAAGATATGTTTTAACAGAAATAATCTTCATGATACAACAAGCAAACATGAGAGTACTCACATAACACTACTAAAACTAATAGCTCTTAACAAGAGATGCATGAAAACAAAGGCTAAACGCGGTACTAGCAAAAAGTGAACACTCACACAACAATAAGAATGAAAACTAGAGTGTTCTAAACAATGAAAACGGAGTGTGTCTCTCTCCCACACAAGTATGATAAGATCCAAACATTTATTACAGCAAAGAAAACCAAACAAACTGAAAACAAAAAATAAAATACGCTCCAAGTAAAGCACATAAGATGCGACCGAATAAAAATATAGTTTCACTAGAAGTGACCTGATAATTTGTTGATGAAGAAGGGCATGCCTTGGGCATCCCCAAGCTTAGACTCTTGAGTCTTCTTGGAATTTTCTTGGATGTACCACCGGGGTATCCCCAAGCTTAGGTTTTTCTATCTTCTTGGTCACATCATATCATCCTCTTTTCTTGACCCTTGAAAACTTCCTTCACATCAAAATTCTCACAATCTTCATTAGCAACGTTAGTGCAATTGAAATAATAAATCCACATGGTTAAGTTTCAACACAAGTATAACACTCAAGAACACATTATCTACTGTCACAACTTCTTTCAAAACTCTTTTTCTCAAAAGAACACCAAAAGAAAGAGATTAAGATGCAAATGCGATAAATGGCAGAAATCTGTCAAAAACAAAACAACAGGTAAAGATCGATTTTTTCAAAAATCTTTTGTTGCTCAAATCAAAAAGTGGTATTCTATAAAAAGTTGCGTATATAATGCAGGGTTAATCACAAACAAACTCAGGCCATTTTGAATTTTATGTGATTTTTAACGGAATTTACAGTGGACAGCAGAAATCTGTTTCCTGCCCAGAAATTCGAAATATAGGCTCAACTTTCCACTAGTGGCTTTACTTGGATCAACAAAAACTCAAAAGAAAAGATATAGCAGGGTTGATAAGGAAATGGAAAACACCCAGCTGCAAGCGCACCAAAGAAAACAAAGGAAAACTGAAAGAAAACAGAGAAATAAAACGGGTTGTCTCCCGGTAGCGCTTTTCTTTAAAGCCTTTCAGCTAGGCATAGAAAAATCAACTCAAGTATTTTCAAGTGAAGAAGCATCATCTATACCTTCCTCTAAACCATTATTTGCAGCAATAGGCACTTTAGATGTTTTTGAAGATTCAACATGGAGGTCATTCTTAGTCTCATTAATTGTTTTCGCAATTTTCAACACATATTGAGATTTGGGTTTAGCCATCTTAGGAGCATACATAAATCTTTGCTCCTTTCCCACAAAGGCTTTCTCCTTTTTGAATTTAAGATATGAAAAGGTTGAGCTTAAAGCTCCCATGGCATCCTCTAGTTTACCAATCCTAAAACTTTGAGTATCATGAGTGTTGCTAGCTTCTAGAGCAGTGATTCTTTTATCAATAGTAACTAGCAATTCATTAACTTTGCTAGCATTATCAAGGAAGACTGATAAGTTCATTTCCAAATAGTTTAGTTTATCAATTACATCCTCCAAAGTGATCTCGGTTTTAACAGTTGTAATGGGGGGTGCTCCTACTAAACTTGCAATCAAATTGCAAGCTTCCAAAGCAGGATTTCCTAGAAAATTTCCACCCATAAGAGTATCTAACACATGCCTATACCAGCCAGAAATACCAACATAAAAATTTCTCACGAGTATCAAGGTAGAATATAATTTTTGTGCACCTCTTATGAGCATCATTTATTCTATACCAAGCATTTTTTAAACTTTATCCCCCTTGTTACCTAAAAGAACAAACCTCTACTTCAGGAATACTCATTCTAGCAGAATAAAAGCAAGCAAATAAATAACAACTATGAAGTAAACTAATTTTTGTGTGTCTCCAATATAGAGAAATAAACTATTTTTTGTGTTTTTGATTTAGAGAGATAAAAACAAGAAAAAAACAAAATAAAGAGATTGAGAGTGAGAGACTCCCCTTGCCAGGAGATTTCCTTCTCCCCGGCAACGGCGCCAAAAAAATCCTTGTTGCTGGCAGAGTTAAATCCTTTCTCTGCGTTGTTGGGAACCCCAAGAGGAAGGTGTGATGAGCACAGCGGTAGGAGTTTTCCCCTTAGTTAAGAACCAGGGTTATCAATCCAGTAGGAGAAAGAGAATCTTCGGAAGGTTGATGCCACTGACGATGGTGCTGGCGCTTCACCGGTGTCAGCAACAACGTGGAACCTTCACACAACACAATCAAAATACTTTGCCCCAATGGTACAGTGAGGTTGTCAATCTCAATGGTCTTGCTAAAAACAAAGATTAGACGTATAGTGTGGAAAAAAAGTGTATGCTTGCAGAAAGTAAAGAAAGCAGGAAATTGTTGTGGTTTGTTTAACAGTGTGGAAAAATGGACCGGGGTTCATAGTTTCACTAGTGGTGTTTCTCCATAAAAGATAGCATGTTGGGTGAACAAATTACAACCGGGCAATTGACAAATAGAGGTTGCACCGTAGTGCACAATATGGCATGAATATTACTATGCTATTTAGTGCGGGCATTACAACAAGATACACACACCGACATCCATATCCATCTATGATTAATAATCCACCCTCAGGTTATCATCCGAACCCCCTCAGGTATTAAGTTGCAAGCAACAGATAATTGCATTAAACAAAGTGTGTAATGTAAGCAATGATTATGCACGCGGGTAGTCTCACTGATGTTTTCTCCCTAATGGCAACAACACATCCTCCCCCTTCACGTTTCTGTCACTCGAGCAAGGACACAAGGAGGCATGAACCCACTATTGAGCATAAATACTCCCTCTTGGACATACTATCAACTACTTGGACAGAATAACCACTAGCAACGGAGAGCATGCAAGATCACAAATAACATATGCAAATAAAGACTATAATCGACTATGCATAAGGTCAATATTCATCGGATCCCAGCAAACACAACACAGAGAATTACATAAGATCAATCTCGATCATGATAGGCAGCTCACGAGATCTAAACATGGAGATGAGGAGAAGACAACCATCTAGCTACAGCTACGAACCCGTAGTCTAAGGATGAACTACTCACGCATCACTCCGGAGGCAGGCTTGGTGAGTAAGAGGCCTCCAGTGATGATCTCCTCTCCGGAAGGGTGCCGGAAATAACTTCAGAACCCCCTGATCTGGGGTTGACGGTGACGGCGGCTGCGGAACTTTTTCGGGGATTTTGATCAGGTATTTAGGGTTTTCCATCCCGGGGAAATGGCGAAGGCGGTGGCGCTCCAGGGGGCCCACACCTATAGCTGGCGCGGCCAGGGGGCCGCGCCACCCTAGGGTGTGCCCCCCCGCTGCCCCTCTCCGGCTCCTCTTCGGTCTTCTGGATGCTTCCGGGGAAAATAGGACTTCCGGGCTTCGAATTTTCCAATTCCGAGAATATTTCCAGAACAACTTTTCTGAAACTAAAAAAATATCAGAAAAGAGGGAACTCGCTCTGTGGCATTTTGTTAATAGGTTAGTCGAGAAAATCGATAAAAATGACATAAAGAAGGGAGAAAACATGTAGCAATTGGCATAATATGATCATGGAGCATCAGAAATTAGGGATACATTTATGACATATTAGATTGCAATATTTCTGAAGTTATTATGTTCCTACAAACGCTTGCTAGAAGTCCCAATGCTAGTGCCATGAATATGGCCTTTACTAAACATATTACCAATGCTCTCATGAAAGTTAGAGAAGAAAAGCTGAAACTTGAAACATCTATCCCTAGGAAATTACATGATGGTTGGGAGCCCATCATTAAGATAAAAGTAAATTATTTTGATTGCAATGCTTTGTGTGAACTTGGTGCTAGTATCTCTGTTATGCCTCAAAAACTTTATGATATGCTTGATCTACCACCGTTGGAACACTTTTATTTGGATGTTCATCTTGCTGATAATGCCAAGAAGAAACCTTTTGGTAGAATTGATGATGTTCTTATTATGGTTAACAATAACCTTGTCCCTGTTGATTTTGTTGTTATGAACATTGAATGCAATGCTTCTTGTCCTATTGTTTTGGGAAGACCTTTTCTTAGAACTGTTGGTGCTGTTATTAATATGAAAGAGGGGAGTATTAAATATCAATTCCCACTCAAGAAAGGTATGGAAAACTATCCTAGAAAGATAATGAAGATACCTTTTGACTCTATTATTAGAGAAAGTTATGATTTTTATGCTTCCTCACTTGAAAATACTTGAGTTGCTTTCTATGCCTAGCTGAAAGGCGTTACAGAAAAGCGCTACCGGGAGACAACCCATTTCATTTCTCCGTTTTCAACCCGTTTTCCGTTGTTTCTTTCTGTGTGCTTTGCACCTGGGTGTTGTCTATTTCCTTAGCAACCCCGCCGTATATTATATTTTGTGTCTTTGTTGATACAAGTAAAGCCTCTAGTGGGAAGTTGAGACTATATTTCGGATTTCTGCGCAGGAAACAGATTTCTGTTGTCCCCTATTAAATTTGTATAAAACCACAGAAAATTCACAATGACCTGAGTTTTTTTGCACGTAATCCTGGGCTATATACACAACTTTTCTTAGTTGAACACTTTTGATTTGAGAAACAGAAGATTTTCAGAAAAAAAACATCTTTACCTACTGTCCTGTTTTGACAGATTTCTGCCAATAATTGCATTTGCATCTTAATCTTTTTCTTTTGGTATTCTTTTGAGAAAAAGAGTTTTAAAATAAGTTGTGAAAGTAGATAATGTGTTTATGAGTGTTAGGCTTTTGTTGAAACTGAACCATGTGAATTTATCATTTCGATTGCACTAACGTTGCTAATTAAGATTGTGAGAAGTTTGGTGTGAAGGAAGTTTTCAAGGGTCAAGAGAAGAGGATGATATGACGTGATCAAGAAGAGTGAAGAGCCTAAGCTTGGGGATGCCCCGTAGGTACATCCCAGCAAATTCCAAGAAGACTCAAGCGTATAATCTTGGGTATGCTCAAGGCATCCCCTTCTTCATCGACAAATTATCAGGTCACTTCTAGTGAAACTATATTTTTATTCGGTCACATCTTATGTGCTTTACTTGGAGCGTCTTTTATTTTTTCTTTCAGTTTTTTTTTGCAATAATCTTGGTTGTACCCTAGCATTATTTTATTGGAGAGTGACACGCTCCGCTTTTTCATGGGAATACTTTGTATTCTTAATCTTTGTCTGGCTGCTGCATTTATTTAGCTCGTGTTTTGCATTCATCTCTTATTTAGAGCTGTTAGTACTCTCTAGTTTTCATTGATGTATGCTTGGTTGGGAATAGAAATTCTTATGTGATAGTTGGTATAGTGGAAAAATTCGCATGGTCTTGTAGATCACTAAACTGCTTCACTTGAATCACTGCTGTTGTTTTGAGATATTAATTTGCTTAATGGATGAATGGGAAGGACTAGTAAGTAGAAAATTTTAATGCTTGGTCTAAGAAACTTGAAACTGTGCCACACTTAAAATTACCAGCTGATAGAAACAATGGTATATGATTGCTATGAGTGATACATTTTTTTATCGGCCTTTTGTTACGCGCTACGGTCGGGGTAGCTAACAGTGATGTGTCACTGCCATGGACCCTCTTGGAGTGATTCGCATTGTGCCTTGTAAATATGATTTTCTTGCTGCAACCTTTTAACTCGTGAGTCTATGTTGCGGTTCCTGGCACTTCCACCACCCATATTTGCTAGCCTCTTCGGTACTGTGCATTGCCCTTTCTCACATTGAGAGTTGGTGCAAACTTCGCCAGTGCATCCAAATCCCGTGGGAGGACTTTGTTCTCCTACACATAAGCCCATATATTCTTCCTCAAAACAACCACCATAACTACCTATCATGGCATTTCCATAGCCATTCCGAGATATATTGTTGCACAACATCCACCTCCATTATGTTACTTGATGATGAGCTTCATGGTTATTTATGCATACAGCTACACTGGCAGGAGCATGCAGTTGGATACATCAGAGATATTCCATTATGATTTATGAGTACTAAAAGTGTGATGATTCATTGTAATATAGGATGTTGCCCCTACCGGTGATGATATATAAAAAATATAAAAAAATAAAAAATAAAAAAAGCCCAAGAAAAAAAAGGGCCAAAGAGAGAGGGGGCGCATCACTATCCTTTATACCACACTTGTGCTTCATGTTTAGCACCAATGCTTCAGTTTGGAGAAAGTTTTCATATTATCATTCATTCATAACTATGTGGGGAACTTTACATTATAGAATTTGGCTTGTATATTCCAATGATGAGCCTCCTCAAATGAGCTCTAGGTCTTTGTGAGCAAGCAAGTTGGATGCACCCCCACTAGTTCCATTGGAGAGTTTTCGTACACTTATAGCTCTATGTGCATCCGTTGTGTGGCAATCCCTACTCCTTGCATAGCTTCGGTTGTAAGACTTTCACTTGTCTAATGACCACTTTCAGCTTTGTGAGCCTTTCTTCCATTGACCTTCCAAACCCCCCCATAATGTTCTGTTTGCCATAACATCCCGGTGCCAGGGACCAACGCAGAACACTTGCTTGTTTTTAGTGCGCAAATAGCAAGCATTACATCGTGTGGAAAGCTTGACTTGATCCTAACAGGGGTTGTGAAGATCGTTTGACGTGCATGATATTGTTGTTCTTGAAAGCTTAAATCATCTCTAATAAACTTTGCACGGTTGATAGTATTTTATTATTGATTCATTCAAAGTTTTGCTTCTTTCTCCTTATTTTTTTATGCATTACTTGTTGATATCAAATATAGATCACAGCTTTAGTTCATTTGATCCTAGCTTACATGCTCTCCTTTACATATTACGATAAAGATTGTGTGGTAGCATGTCACCTCAGAAATTATTTTGTTTTATCGTTTACCTACTCGAGGACGAATAGGAACTAAGCTTTGGGATGCTTGATACGTCTCCAACGTATCTATAATTTCTGATGTTCCATGTTGATATTATGCCAATTGCTACATGTTTTCTCCCTTCTTTATAGCTTTTTTACACGTTTTCCGGGACTAACCTATTAACAAGATGCCAAGTGCCAGTTCCCTGTTTTCTGATGTTTTTTTATTTTAGAAAAGTTGTTCTTGAAATATTTTCGGAATTGGACCCCACGAATCCCGAAGTTCCTATTTTCCCCGGAAGCATCCAAAAGTCCGAAGAGGAGTAGAAGACGGGCACCAGGGGGCCCTCACCATAGCCAGGCGCGGGCCCTCCCTTGGCCACGCCTGGGTGTGGTGAGGCCACCCTGGTGGCCCACCGACGTCGCCCTTTGAAAGCGCATGGTGCCCCCATATGTGGTTTTTGTAATTAATGATAATCCTTATGGACTAATGTTTGCATTGAGTAATGCTTGTAGATCTTGTCCATAGGAAAGAATGGAGTTCATGTGTTGAACTCTATTAGCTTCCTTGATGGCCATTGTTATATTCAAGGATTTATATGAAGAATGGTCATGGTTTGAGTTGAGCTTATTTCTAGTGTGTCTTGAATAAAAGGATTAGGTGATCTTTAATTATCATCTTCAAGACATCATCATTTGAAGTGAGAAGCAAAGATACAAGGTTGATCAAGCAAGTAATCAACACACAAAGCTACATTTTGTACCAAGTGGGATTGTGTATCTCATGGTATGGTAAGCAATTGTAAATATAGCTTTGTGAACTAACCCATAATATGTGTGTGTGGCATCTCTATGTGTGGTTAGGTATCTTTCCATGGGCATCAACCTAAAGGAAGATTTCATATAGCCCGTGGTCTATGTCGTCGTCAAGCGGTGTTCGTCATCTAGCTTGACGTGGAAGCTCAAGTGAAGCATCTAGAAGATATCCTATGCTTGATGCTTGCCACCCTTTTGGAGATTGTGTCCTTGTTAAGATTTGCCGAGAATGGTCTCTCCCATAATGGTGTATGGGGGAGCTAGTCTCTCCCATAATGGTGTATGGGGGAGCAACTTGCAAGTCTTCATCAAGCGGAGCTTGTGCTAGCAAGCGCAATCAAGAAAGAAGATCCAACTTGAGAGAGTCAAGATTTTCATCATCTAGCTCAAGTGGAATGCTCAAGGCAAAGGTATAATATTCATAGGTTTTCTATTTTACCGGTCTCGTGTCTTTGGGAGACCGGGTTATAGGATAGATAGTCGTACTATTAACAGGGGCTTTCAAGTGAGTAACTTGATCGAATCGTTATGGAGAGCTCAAACCTTTGCATACTTTTCATATCATCTTTCTTGGTTCTTATTTCGATTTTGTCTCCTTTGGGTTTTAGTGCTTGTCGTGATCTTCATGGCAAGCCAAGGTTTATCGAAAACGGTTTTGGTAAGAAAAACTTGTTGCGTTTTCGGTGATGAAAATATCCGGTTCAGCTTTGAGAATGTTTCCACACCTTCCATGTGTGATAACTTCTCCATTCCTTTTTGTTTTTATATTCCTTCTTATTACCTTTCCAACCCATTTGGATTCACCTAATTCGGAGTTCATTAGCAAAAGTTATGTGTGTTTTCGTGTTGGAGGTTTTACCGGGTGTTCCTATTTGAGAGGTCTAAACCTTTACCCATTTGGTTTTATCTTCCATTGCTGTACAATGATGTTTCTCTGCATATTCTTGTAGTGCTCGTCGTTGTGATTTTAACGAGCCCAAGAACATCGAAAACGGAGTCCGTATGCAAAAGTTATAACATTTCTCATATCGGTGTTCAGTCTTTCTAGTGCAATCCGGAATTATTCCGGGTCATTCCGACTTGAACGCGAATCTCTCTGTTGCAATCCGGAATTATTCCGGGGTCCGGAATTGTTCCGAAATTATTCCGACTGGACCGTTTTTGGGCGAAAAACGGCTAGTTTTGAGCACCTATTTAAGGGGCTTTCTTTCCCTAAAGTCCCCAAGCCTTTCTCAGCCCGTTCTTCCTCTCTCTCTCTCCACCATTGTTGACTTTGGAAAGCTTGCTCGTCTCTCAATCCCTCCAATGATTATTTCATATCTTCGAGGAAGAAGTTAGAGGAGATCTAGATCTACATTTCCACCAATCCATCCTCCTTCTTAGTGAGGGAAACCTAGTAGATCTTGATCTTGGAGTTCTTGGTGTTTCTCCATTGTTCTTCATCTCTTATTCCCCCATAAGCATTTGTTGCTTTGTTGGAATTTGAGAGTGGAGGATTTGAGCACTTGTGCTCTTGCCATTTGCATCGGTTGCATCGGTTTGGTATCTCCACGAGGATTCGTGGAAGTGAAAGTTTGTGAGCTTGTTACTCTTGGGTCTTGGACCCTAGACGACTTGTGGTGTTCTTGGGAGCCTCCAATTGAGTTGTGGATGTGTGCCCCAAGATTGTAGTGACACCGAGAGCCTCCAATTAAGTTATGGATGCGTGCCTCGGGTTTGAAGGTTGCCAATAGTGGAAGGTGAACTAGGCCTTTGTGGTGGGGTTCATCGGAGAATAGGGTGAGGCATTTGTGGCGTTGAGTAGGCCTTTGTGGCGAGCTCACACCCCTCCAAAGAGACGTACTCCCCTTGTGGGAGGAACTCGGGAATACATCATCGTCTCCGTGTGCCTTGGTTATTTCTATACCCGAGCTTTTTACTTATGCAATTTACATTGTGATAGCCTTCGCGCTTGAAGTTATATAGCTTGCTATCACCTTGTTACTTGTCTTGCTCAGCATAAGTTGTTGGTGCATCTAGTTAACCCTAGAATATTTAGGTTGTATGCTTGTTAATTTAAACACCTAGTTTATTTCCGCATTTAGCAAGCTTTAACCGAAAAAGTTTTAATCGCCTATTCACCCCCTCCCTCTAGGCGACGTCGTTGTCCGTTCAATTGGTATCAAAGCCTCGTCTCTCTTATTAGGCTTTACATCCTAGAGAGTATGATGTTGTTTAGAGAAATAGAGCACGATCCCGCTTTTATATTCTATGGTAGAAATTACGATGTTTGGAAAATTCGCATTCTTAATTTTCTTACGGACATGGGTCCAAAGTATGTTAAGAGAATTGTAGATATGGATTTTCCTCCTCCAAAGAATTCTCAAGATTTATCTTTAGAGGATGAGGAAAACTCTTATCTCGATACTCTTGTATCTAATGGTCTCTTGTGTGTTTTGAGCGATGTAGTTATTGATTCAATCATGCCTTTTCAGAACGATCATGAGCTATGGACAAAACTTCAAGATATATATGATGTGTCCAACATTATTGAGGATGATTGTTCTTCATCCACTTCTATCCGTGATGAGTTCACATCTTTCTCCACTCCACCAACATGTGATTTGTCACAAGGTAATGATATGGTGAGTGGTGATAGAAATTGCATTGTGGATAGTGAATTTGCTATTGACTATACTTCATCTCTATCCCATTGCAATGGTCTATCTTTGGACTTAATATCTTCTAGCACTCAAAGTTCCATACATGCTAGTATTGATAGTCCTTGCATATCATGTAATAGTTGTTCAACTAAATCTCATGATGATATGCTACCTATCTCTTGTTTTCATGAAAACAATGCTTCCATTTCCTCTAGTACTTGTGTGGCTAACAATGTAGAGGAATCCCACTTTTTGGTGGAACAAGACATGGACCTTAATGGCACTTCAAGTATATCTTCATCATCTACATCCATTTCTCATATGTGCCTTATGGCTAAGGATTCAAAGGTATCTCCACCTTTGGAACCCACTACATCTTGTGATGATGAGGATGAGGATTTATTTTGTGGAGAGTATGAGGATGAGGCCTCTTTAATGGAGAAGGGTGAGTTGGTTCTTCTTGATCTCCCTAAAGGTAGTAAAGCTATCACTCCTTTGGGTGAAATATTGGCTTTTGCTATTTATATCTCTAAAATCATTGAAAAGAAAGGTGAGATTGAAAGAAGTGATGCCGATGAAAAGGCATCCCTCACTATGTCTCTTGAGGAAGAGTATGAGCTCCGAGTTACTTTTGAGGAGAAACTTGAATCTATTGAGGAGCTCTATAATTAACAAATAGCCTATCTCACTAAAGCACGTGACCATACTAATGCTAAATATAAAGTGCTTAAAAATGAAAAGGTTGAGTTTGTTGTTGGCAATGCTAATCTAATTGAGGAAAACTCTAGGTTGAATAATGAGCTTGCCAAGTTGTCTTCTTTTATTTCTAATGATGCTTGTGCTACTAACTCCACATCTTGTGAAGCATCTATTTTGAAGGAGAATGTTGAGCTAAGGGATCAACTTGAGTTAATGACTAGCAAGTGTGGGAAATTGGAATAAAGTCATGAAAAGCTATCTAGCTCTCATGAGGATCTTCTAGCATCCCATACCAAGCTAAAATTAGCTCTTGAGGCTATCACTACAAAGATAACATCTTGTGAGCCTCATGTGGTTACTAACACAATATCTTCTCGTAATGCTATATTGACTTGTGCTCGTATTAGTAATTCATCCTCTCATAATGTTTCTACATCTTGTGATGAATTGCTTTCCTTGCCTTGTTGCTCTAACAACGAAGCATCTACTTCCTCCAGCTCTTGTGTTGATTCTAATCATGTAGAGGAAATTAAAGAGCTCAAGGCCCAAGTCACTTCTTTGAAGAAAGACTTGGAAAAGAGTCATGAAGGGAGTTCCACCCTTGACAAGATGTTGAGAGTGCAAAGACTTCCAAATGACAAGAGTGGACTTGGATTCAACTCCAACATCAATAACAAGTCCATGGTTGACAAGAAGAAGGGCCAAGAACAAGTCAAAGATCCGGCCAAGATTATTTGCTTCAAGTGCAAGATTGAAGGGCACCATCTTAGATCTTTCCCTTTGAAGAAGAAGTCTCCAAGTGAGAAGCAACTAGGGAAGCGGACTCTTGTTCAATCTCATGTTCAACCATGAGTTGAACAACGACCACCTCCTAAGAAGACTCAAGAAAATGCTTCTCAAGTTGAGGAGCTTATTAAGAAGAAAGAGAAGAGGCGATGTTGCTACCTTTTTCGTGAGAAGGGACACCTTGATTCTTCATGCAATAATGGTACATTATCCAACCCTATCCTTGTTGATGATGTGTATTCCATTCGGAAGGATAATGTGGGCAATGTGTTTGCCAAGTTTGTTGGTACTCAAAGTGGTGTCAAGAATAGAACCATTTGGGTTGACAAACCTATTGTGACTAACCTCTTAGGACCCAACTTGGTTTGGGACCAACAAGCTCAAACTTGATCAATAGGTGTTGATGGAGGGAATTGGAGACTTGGCTATCTCATGAAGAATTAAGGGATCTTCATCAATTATATTTCCTAAAGCCAAGTCATGTGGATTATATATATGTCTTATCCAATGTTCCTCCTTGCGGTAACTTGTATCTAATTCATATATTCATTGAAAGTTACTTGCCCCCTTGTTGCTAGCATGTGTTTGTATATGTTGTGCTTACTACTTACCTATCTTGAGTAATCTAGTTATGTTTTGTGGTTTGCACTCCATGTACTTGTGTGTTTTGTGTTGAGCCTTCATTACTCTTGTTTTTTTTTAGTTGGCTCTTTGGGAGATTAATGGACTATCCCATTTTGGGGGAGTAATATGCTTTTGCACTTTACTATCCTAAAATGTGTGTACATGAGGAATACCACTTAGTGTTGATATATCAATATTATCTAGTCTCTATGTGGTATGTTATTCTCATGAGAAATTCAATTTCTAAATGTCCATTAACTTTCTCTAGTTGGATTTATTTTTGCCTCTTGTTGTTTTCAATGGATTATCACATTATGGGGGAGTAATGAGCTATGTGCATATTACAAGCCTAGAAAATGTGAACATGTGAGGTATTGCCACCTAGAGTTGATATTCTAATTATATTGTTCCTAAGTGGCATGTTTCTCAAACAAGTTCCATATTTTCTTAAAATATCTTGTGTCTCTCTTCTTTGGTATCTTGTTTGTAAGAGAGTTTCTTGTTGCCTTGTATTTTCGAGTATTATTTGAAGCCTTCAAGAATCACTTTCTAAGCATGTTTTTTTATTCCTATCTTCTACCACATGCTTATGTTTCGTGAATATGATTGTGAACAAATCTACCACCGAGAAATATCTCCATACATCTCTTGTCTTTGACAAGTTATAATAATTTGTGGTAAGTTTATTGATCATATTTACTTTGGCCATTGCTCTAAAATTGCCTTTTTTCTTGCCAAGGATTTGTTTGGTTCAAACTCCTTTGTGCCTTCCTTGATCTACTCAAAATTTTCTTTATGCGTTCTTGTGTTAGGAAAAGCAATGATCCCATTCGTGTGCACTTTCATTCAAAGTCATACTTCTTTGTGTTGCATTTCTTGGGGAAGTTATCCTACTTTGAGTAGAACACAATTCTTTAATTGGTATTGCATCTTAATGTTTTTTTAAAACATGACTAGTGTTTGAATAATATATATGGAGAGTAATGAATCCATTGTGTGCATTTTGTATTCAAATGCAAGATCATAAATAATGCACTATTCTTGGAAGAACTATCCTATATGCGTTTGAACACTTGTTGTCTTTAAATTTGTATTTTATCCCAATGACTTGTCTCTTTGGAAGACGAACATTTTTCGTTTTGGTACTTTGTGTGCTATCATGAAAAGTGTAGAGGGTTTGTTTATTCTTTAATGTTTTTTTTGTATCTTCTCTATTTGATTTCCTCAATCATGTGTTGATTCGGGTCTTGATATAATTTGGACAATTCTCTTTCTTTTTCACTCTTATGAGTGGCTTCTTGGTTTAATTGGTTCTTTGTCTAATTTGTATCTTGTTTTGGTTCTTGAAAGTTTTGTGCATGCATATTTACTATGTATATCTTGGTGTTTCTCCATTGTTCTTCCTCTCTTATTCCCCCATAAGCATTTGTTGCTTTGTTGGAATTTGAGAGTGGAGGATTTGAGCACTTGTGCTCTTGCCATTTGCATCGGTTGCATCGGTTTGGTCTCTCCACGAGGATTCGTGGAAGTGAAAGTTTTTGAGCTTGTTACTCTTGGGTCTTGGACCCTAGACGACTTGTGGTGTTATTGGGAGCCTCCAATTGAGTTGTGGATGTGTGCCCCAAGATTGTGGTGACACCGAGAGCCTCCAATTAAGTTGTGGATGCTTGCCTCGGGTTTGAAGGTTTCCAATAGTGGAAGGTGAACTAGGCCTTTGTGGCGGGGTTCATCGGAGAATAGGGTGAGGCCTTTGTGGCATTGAGTAGGCCTTTGTGGCGAGCTCACACCCCTCCAACGAGATGTACTCCCCTTGTGGGAGGAACTCGGGAATACATCATCGTCTCCGTGTGCCTCGGTTATTTCTATACCCGAGCTTTTTACTTATGCAATTTACATTGTGATAGCCTTCGCGCTTGAAGTTATATTACTTGCTATCACCTTGTTACTTGTCTTGCTTAGCATAAGTTGTTGGTGCGTCTAGTTGACCCTAGAATATTTAGGTTGTATGCTTGTTAATTTAAACACCTAGTTTATTTCCGCATTTAGCAAGCTTTAACCGGAAAAGTTTTAATCGCCTATTCACCCCCCCTCTAGGCGACGTTGTTGTCCGTTCACCCTTTCTCCTATTTACTCCCCTCCGAAGGAAAACCCTATGTACGTGATCAAAAGTCCCCGAAAAGTTCCGCAGCCGCCGTCGTCGTCAACCCTAGATCCGGGGGGTTCTAAAGCTATCTCCCGGCACCCTGCTGGAGAGGAGATCATCACCGGAGGCCTCTTCATCACCATGCCTGCCTTCGGAGTGATGCGTAAGTAGTTCATCCTTGGACTACGGGTCCATAGCAGTAGCTAGATGGTTGTCTTCTCCTCCTATACCTCAATGTTTAGATCTCGTGAGCTGCCTAACATGATCGAGATTGTTCTTATGTAATTCTATGTGCTGTGTTTGCTGGGATCCGATGAATATTGAACTTATGCCAAGTTGATTATAGTCTTTATTGCATATGTTATTTGTGATCTTGCATGCTTTCCGTTGCTAGTGGTTGCTCTGGCCAAGTAGTTGCTAGTGACTCCAAGAGAGAGTATTTATGCTCGATAGTTGGGTTCATGCCTCCTTTTTCGCATGTGCTTGAGTGAGAGAAACATGACGGGGGAGGATGTCCTGTTGCCACTAGGGAGAAAACAACGGTGTGAGTGCCTGTGTGCACAATCATTGCTTACATTACACACATTGCTTAATGCGATTATCTATTGCTTGAAACTTAATACCTAAGGGGGTTCGGATGATAACCTGGGGTGGATTATTAGTCATAGATGCAGTTGGATTACAGTCTATGTATATTGTTGTAATGCCCGCACTAAATATCATAGTAGTCATCATGTCATGAATGTGCACTACGGTGCAACCTCTATTTGTCAATTGTCCAGCTGTAATTTGTTCACCCAGCATGCTATCTTTGATGGAGAGACACCACTAGTGAACCTATGAACCCCGTTCCATTTTCCTACACTGTTAAACAAACCACTATAATTCTTTGCTTTCTTTACTTGCTGCAAGCATACACCATTTTCCATACTATACGTCTAATCTTTGTTTACAACAAGACCAGTGAGATTGACAACCTCACTGTACCGTTGTGACAAAGTATTTTGGTTGTGTTGTGTGCAGGTTCCGCGTTGTTGCTGACACCGGTGAGGCGCCATCACCACCGTCAGTGGTATCAACCTTCCGTAGATCCTCTTTCTCCTACTGGATTGATAACCTTGGTTCTTAACTGAGGAAATTTTTTACCGCTGTACTCATCACACCCTCCTCTTGGGGTTCCCAACACGCCATCACAAGCATCAAGAATTTCTGGCGCCGTTATCAGGGACTTAAAATTCATCATCATCAAGAAGTCTCCCCGTCAAGGCACCATCAAGGCGTAGCATTTCCGTCTAATTCCGGGCTTCCGACAGTGATTGTGCTACCGATTCCGCCGAGTATTCCCACTCGGAACGTAACTCTCGACGCCGCTGGCCCCACGGTGGGCGCCAACTGTTGATACTTCGTAGTAAGGATCATGGACGAGGGTGCCATAAGCCTAGTGTTAGAACAGCGCGGGGAGGGCGAAAGAACTGGAAACGAGAACATGGGTTTTACCCAGGTTTGGTGCATCGCAACTAGGCGGCCTTCCTACTCCTGCAATCTCACTAAAATCAGGGATGAAGCCTAAAGTATACAGAGTACAATTGTGAGTATGGTTTCTCTAACTCGGCGAGGATGAACTTCCCGACGAGTTGGCTTCTAGCTATCTTGAGATCAGTTGTTTTTCCTTGCTCCCGTCCGTCTTTATATAGATAGACGGACTAGGGCTTACAGGGGGGACCTAGAAGACTGCGGAAAGCATCTAACTTGGAAAGTAAGTAATATGGCTTCTCCTCCAAGTCGTACCACGCCTGTGCTGTGTCTCGGGTTCTTCTAGAATCAGGTTTCCTGCGCGTCAGCTTACTAGGCCGCCCAATGGACTCCATTCCATTGCCTGTGGGCCACCCTGGTAATCCGGCCTTCGGCCAATGCCGTATATACCCCTATTTGGCATATATCCGACAGGCAGGGTAGAGGTTGATACGTGTCTCACATATTTATAATTTTGTATTGTTTATATCATTGCGACATGTTTCTATTTTTTAATCATTTTAGGATATTTTTCTGGACTAACCTATTAACAAAATGCCAAGTGCAAGTTCATGGTTTTTTGTTGTTTTAAATTTTGACAAAAGTTGTTCTGCATAAGTCCGCGAAAAGACATGAAAATCCACGAATATCATTTTTTTCTCGAAATAAAGACAATGTCCAAAGTGGATCCGCAGAGGAGCACCTAGGCGCGAGCGAGGGTAGGGCCATGTCCTCTTCTTGAGCCCCGTATTTTCCTATTTATTCGGGAATTATTTTCCACGAAAGTTCCATGAGGTGCCGCCATCTCGAAACCCTAATTTGGGGTTCCTGGAGTCCTGCCCCGGCACCCCGCCGAAGGGGGAAATCGCCACCGGAGGCCTCTTCATCGCCATGTCTAACTTCGTGGCAATGCGTGAGTAGTTCATTCTTGGAATATGAGTCCATATAAGTAGCTAGATGGTTGTCTCTTCTTCTTGTGTTACCATGCTACGATCTTGTGAGCTGGATAACATGATCAAGATCGTCCTTACATAATTGTCACATGTTATGTTTGCTAGGGTCCGATGAATGGTGAAGTTATGATCATATTGTTCATGTTTCTTATATGATCTTGTTACTATTATCATATTCATTTAAATTATTACGTTCTCTCTGATCCATGTGGTTACTTTGGCGAAGTGATTGCTTCTTTCTCCAAGAGAGGGTTTTGTCCTAGATATTAGGTTCATGCCTCGTTCATGTCTAGGCTCTAGTGACAACAACGACTAAGACCAAGGATGTGTTGTTGCTAATAAGGATAAAACAATGTTGTTTATGTATGAATGAATTGCTTATGAAGGAGTTATGCCCTAGAGGAAAATGATAAAGAGTATTTATACATCTTATGTTCATAATATTTTATATATGCTATTGTAAAGCGAAACATTAATACACATGTGGTATGTTAACAAACCAGGTCCCTAGTAGCCTCTAGTTATACTAATCCGTTGGGCAACAGATGATCAAGGTTTCCTGATCATGGGCATTTATGTCATTGACAACGAAATCATGTCATTGGATAATAATGTGATGGAATTACACCCATGATGTTTATCATAACGAGATCTAGTCATTTAAGTTCAATGTTATGATAATGAAAACGTAGAACCATGAGCTTTGACCGTGAGATGGTATCTGAATTGCTATCCTGGAAGTTACTTTGATTACATCAAACGTCACACCGTGACAGAGTGATTATAAATGTGTCTCTTGGGTAATGAAAGGGATATGTTGAGGCACGCCATCAAGAGAGGGACTTGCCAATCCTAATGACGGATAGATACTGTTGGTCCCACTCGATGGAGTTGCATCAATTAGCTTGGAAGCATGTGACTCGGTCACGGGGATGCAACGACACAAGACGAGTAGAATTGTTATGTCGGGAACGAGAATGAGCGGGGTATGAAATATCAGAAGATCAAGTCTCAGACAAACAGGGTATCACTAAGGCAAGAGGTATGGGAACTTATGTTTAAGGTTCAAAGCGATGCAAAACTTCAATGGATACACATGGGCCATTATGGATGTCCAGATCCCGCTATTGGCCATTGGTCGTAGAGAGGTCTCGACCATGTATGGAGTAGCTCGAACCATAGGGCATCACACCTAAAGGTAGACGATGTTTTAAGAGAGATCTTAGTACCAAAGAGAATAATAAAGAGAGCCGGAATCATTCTGGTATTTATCCGACAGGAATCGGAGAGTTCCGAAGGGGTATTGGAATTAAGGGAGAAATGACCGATAGTAATCGGAGGGTACCGGAATTGTTTCCGGGACTCGAAATAAATAACAAATGTATATTATTATTAATTTGTGTAATTAATAATTAAATATAATTTTATTTTATTTTTAAATGTATTTATTCCACTAATGGGCCTTTTGGGCAAAAGAGGCCCATTAGGGGGGAAGTCGGAAAAGGGAAAAAGGAGGGGAGCCCAAATGGGCCACTTGGGGCCCATGTGGGGATGTGCAGCCCTCCCTTGGCAGCATGCCCATGTGGGTTTTAGTCCCACATGGCTTGGCCAAGGCGAAAGCCTCTTCCCCCCCTTTATATAGTTGGACTCCTCCCCTTTTTCCCATACAGAAATCTCTCTTTATTCTCTCTTCTCCAAATGTGGTTCTCCTTTGAGTCGTGCTATGAGTTGAGAAATCTCTACTATAAGCACACTACCATGCTATTATTGTTCGGTCCATCTCTCTACTTCTGCAACCTTCGCTGGGCCGGAGACCGGGAGTCATCGTCTACATCGGACGTGTGTAATCCCACAAGGTGTAACATTTGGGGCACTAGTTGTGGAACCACTCCTCGACCTTGAAGTCGGCTTCGTTGTCTTCGTCGACAACCCTTGTGTGGAAGGGTAATCCCCGCTTTCGGTCTTCAAGGGTATGATCATCGTTCTTTCTCCGTTACTCTATATCTGCATAGCAATTGATCTTGGTTGTTTTCCAGTTATCGTTGTTGGG
>JAPCYS010003589.1:0-24090 GCA_028641055.1 Alopecurus myosuroides
TACTGCTTCTTATTACACTTGTTTTTAACTTAAGCGTCTTACGTTCATTTCCGCGTTTCAGCATACTGCTGATAAGATAAACTTGGAAATTTTTAACAAGCTTAACATCAAGAATGAAGAGGTGAAAACCCTTCTATCTACTATTGATGTTAAGAAAGCGGAGCTGGCATCATCTCAGCTAAAGCTGTCGGAAACAACAAGTATATTTCGATTCTCTGAAGTTCCTTATCCCATTTTTTGTCTAAGTACTTTCCCGAATTTTTCTAAACTCGGAATTTTGTTCCTTGCTTTCCAGCTGCTTTGGCTAAGGCCAAGGAAATAGCTGAAGATGCCGGCAATGCCGCGATTCTCCGACAGGAGAATTTGGACCTTCATAAGGATCTTATGAAGGCTCAAAAGGATCTGGAGGCCAGCAACATGGCCTTTGGGATTGCTCAATCCAAGGCCTCCCAGCAGGCGGACAAGGACAAGGCTACTATGCAAGACTTGGAGAATGCCTTAACCCAGCGCCTTGAGGAAGGCTCTGAGATGGACAAGATTCTCGGTAAGTTGCTATCATTTACCGGTTTTTCCATGTCTTGATTTTCTTCTCTGTTTTTTTGCTAAACTTTTGGTTGTTTGTTTGAAAAAACAGGAGATAACCCAGAACTTACTCGGATTGAGAAAATCCGAGCTTTTGGGAAGGTGTGGACTGTGATCAGGGCTGCAAGCATGCAGCTGGTCAACAAGTTCATTTCCTCAAGAACTGGGGAATTCTCGGAAGTTGAAAAACTTCCGGAAGCTATCCTAGAGGTGGCGGAATCCAAGGAGTCCACCTTGCGCTCCGCAGCACGGGGTGGTGCACGCATGGCCTTAGGCCTTATGCGTATGCATTACCCTAGTGCCAAATCTTGGCGCGTGGCGTCCGGTATCCCCCTTGGATACTCGGAAACCGAGCGGACCACCATCTTCGACGAGATCAAGGGTCACGCCACCAAGATCGCCTCCATGGTGAACATCTCCATCAACTATCCAAAAGAAGCGATTCCCGAAGCCCCCGAGAACGACAACAGCGATGAAGACTCGGATGCCTGAAGGATTCTGCTTAACCTGGATGGTGGAAGTAGAAAATAGGAGCATTACTGCACTTTTATAATGTAAACTTATATTGTAATGCTTCTATCCTTTTGTATAAACAAGTACTCCGTCTTTTGCAGTTTAATTATGAAATCCTTTGTAAGTTTTCCGGGTATTTATATTCCTTTATCTTCTAAGTTCTCTGGCTTATGTGTTTTAACTGTCCTTAGTGTTTGAAATGGCTCAATAGTATTATGAATCGTCATGCCGAGTTACTAGGTGAAACCAATCAGTTTGAACTCGAAAACATGGATCATACTAAGGGCATTTTTACTAACTAGGTCCAGTGACCCAACACATAAACAATCAGATAATGCTTAGAGAATAGTAAGGAATTTTTTTTTGAATGAAACTCGGGCACGCAGGCACAATCCGAGTTTCCTTTAAACTTTAATAGGCTGAAAATCATTCAGTTTTTAAACGCCGAGCACGCAGGCACAATTCGGGTTAACACTGAGTATTTTGTAAGATCATTGGGAAATAGATAAGGTGGAATCATGTTTTGTACTATAATAAACTTGTAAAAAACATGGATATAAGAATTCCGACAACTTTATTTCATGATCTCAAAGATGTTTACATATAATTGAACTAAGTATAGAAGGGACATAACTGTTGGATACTCCAGGGCCTTTTTGTCTCTCCTAGCTCATCATCTATCTTTCTCTTTCTTTTGCGATTCGGCTTCTCGGGATCATCTTCCGTATCACGAATGTCGACAAGATAATATGATCCATTCTTCATGGCTTTACTGATGAAAAATGGTCCTTCCCATGCTGGGGCCAGTTTGTGCTTTCTTTGCTGCACCAATCTTAGCACTAGGTCACCTTCTTTAAAAGAACGATGCCTGATTTTCCGACTATGATAGCGTCGTAAACCTTGCTGATAAATGGCGGATCTTTGAATCACAAGTTCTCGTTCCTCTTCTAAGAGGTCGACGGCATCCTGTCGTGCTTTTTCGGCATCCGAGTCATCGAAATCTTGCACTCTTGGGCTATCATGGATCATGTCCGTTGGAAGGATTGCCTCCGCACCATAAACTAAGAAAAACGGGGTTTGCCCTGTTAACCTGTTCGGTGTTGTTCGAATACTCCAAAGCACGGAAGGTAGCTCTTCTACCCATGCTCCAGCTGCTCTATGAAGAGGAGATTCGAGTCTTGGACGTATTCCTTGCAGGATTGAGCTGTTCATTCTTTCAACCTATCCGTTGGATTGCGGGTGTGCCACAGATGCGAGATCTAGGCGAATTCCCGTTTGTCGGCAATATTTTGCCAACTCTCCAATGGAGAAATTTGTCCCGTTATCGGTTATTATGCTGTGTGGAACGCCGTATCTCATGACTATGTCAATGATGAAATTTCTGGCAGTTACACCGTCAAGTTTTTTGATGGGTTTAGCCTCCACCCACTTGGTATATTTGTCCACAGCTACAAGTAGATGTGTAAGTCCGCCTCGTGCAGTTTTGAATGGTCCAATCATATCTAGCCGCCAGACCGCAAAGGGCCATGTAATGGGGATAGTTTTGAGTGCTTGGGCTGGCATATTGGTCTGCTTGGCGTAATACTGACATCCTTCACATGTATTTACTATGTACTCAGCATCTGTCTTGGCTGTTAGCCAGAAAAACCCGGCACGGAATGCTTTTTTGACTATGCTTTTTGATTGAGCATGATGTCCGCAATCTCCGGCATGGATTTCTTGCAGGATTTCTTGTCCTTCTTCTGGCGAAATACATCACAGAAAAATTCCGGAAGTATTGCGTTTATACATGCAATTGTTAATTACTGTGTATCCTTTGCATCGACGCTGGATTTGTCTTTGCAAGACTTCATCTGCCCCTTCCGGTTACTTCTGATTAACTAAGAAGTTTATATATGGGATTGTCCAATCCGGGTTAACGAGCATGACTTCAATTGACTCGAAAGCCAGAGGATAATCAACATCTCCACCTTTTATCGATGGTTCGTACAAATGTTGGACGAAAACACCTGGTGGTAGGATATTTACCCTTTCTGATCCCATGCGGGCTAACGCATCCGCGTTCCAATTCTCCTCCCGTTTAACATGGAGTACTTCGAATCCGAAGAAACAAATGGCGAACTCGTCCACCGTTCTCCGACATTCGGCCATTATAGGGCTTTTTGCGTCCCAAGTTTGGTTGAGCTGACGCTGTACCAAATCTGAATCGCCATAGCACAAAATGCGCTTGACCCCTATTTCTTTTGCAATATGCAAGCCATGAAGCAAAGCTTCGTATTCTGCCACGTTGTTGCTGGCGTTGAAGTGTATCTATAATACATACTCCATTGTGTCTCCTTTAGGGGATTTTAAAACTACACCAGCTCCAGCGCCCTCCTTCATCTTGAATCCATCAAAATGCATGATCCAGTACTCGGACTCCGGCATTGGTGTTTTCTCCATTGCTTCCGTCCAGTCGGCGACAAAATCTGCCAAAACCTGGGATTTTATTGCTGTCCTGGGCTGATACTTAATGTCGAAGGCTGCTAGCTCGATGCCCCATTTGCCTACTCGGCCAGTCGCCTCCGCATTGTTTATTATATCCCTAGTGGTGCTTTACATACCACTGTTATGGAATGTCCTTGGAAGTAATGGCGACGTTTTCTGGATGCGAAAAATACGCCATATGCCAGTTTTTGATAGTGTGGATACCTTTGTTTGGACTCGGAGAAAACTTCGCTTATATAATATACCGGATGCTGGTCTGGTATGCTCTGTTCGTCTTTCTTCCGTTCCACAACAATTACTGCACTGATAACCCGGTTTGTAGCCGTAAGGTACAATAACATAGGTTCTTCGTCTTTTGGCGATGCCAAAATCGGAGCTTTCATCAAAGTGGCCTTTAACTGGGTTAACGCTGCATCTGCCTCTTCTGTCCACTCGAATTTGTCGGATTTTTTCAGCAACTTGTAGAGTGGTAAAGCTTTGTCCCCCAGCCGACTAATAAATCTTCTGACGGCTGCCGTGGAACCCGTCAATCTTTGGATATCTTTTACACACGTAGGCTTGGAGATGTTTAAGATTGCTTTGATCTTTTCTGGGTTAACTTCTATTCCTCTATGAGAAACGATGAAACCTAGAAGTTTTCCTGAGGGAACCCCGAATACGCACTTTAGTGGATTTAACTTCATCTTGTAAGTGCGCAAATTTTCGAAGGTTTCTCGTAAATCCTCAAGGAGTGTATCTCATTCCTTGGTTACGACAGCAATGTCGTCCATGTAAACATGGACATTTTTGCCAATCTGAGTATGCAAGCAACGTTGCATGCAACGCTGGTAGGTGGCACCTGCGTTCTTCAGGCCAAATGGCATGGTTATGTAATAGTACGTCCCATAGGGGGTTATAAAAGAAGTCTTAATTTGATCTTCCTTTTTCATGCGTATTTGATGGTACCCGGAATATGCATCCAAAAAGCATAAGAGCTCAGAGCCTACAGTGGCATCTATTATTTGATTGATTCGCGGTAACGCAAACCTATCTTTTGGACACAGTTTGTTTAAACCGGTGTAATCTATACACATTCTAAGGGCAGTGGTATCTTTCTTCGGTACTAACACCGGATTTGCGGACCAATCGGTGTGTATAACTTCCTCGATAAAGTCTGCTGCTAAAAGCCGGATAATTTCCTTGCCGATAGCCTTCCGTCTTCTTTCGTCAAATGGACGGAGACCTTGTGTGACGGGTTTGGAGCCTGGAATCACCTTAAGTTGATGCTCAGCAAGTTCCCTGGGTACGCCTGGATGTCAGCTGGACACCAGGCGAAAATATCCCAATTCTCACGGAGGAACTTGATGAGCTCGCCTTCCTATTTGTCGGTTATCCCAGTTCCCACTACGACAAATTTTGTCGGATCGCTGGAATCTAGGATTACCTGTCGTGTGTTCTCGGAGGCCTTGAAGTTGTCTGTTGGCTTCCGGGTTTCTTTTCCTGCCGGCATTTCTGTCGGTGATACCTCTTTGGCCAGCTCCTTCAACTCTTCCTTTGCTATTATTTTTTCGGCGCAAAGGGCGTTTTCTTTTTCCAGCTTGTTTGCCAACTTGAAGTCTCCCGATATGGTGATTACTCCTGCTTTTGGCCCTGGCATCTTCAGCTTGTTATAGATATAACATCATCTTGCCATAAATTTGGCGAAAGCTGGACGTCCGAGTATCGCGTGATACACGCTTTCGAACGACACCACTTCGAATGATACTTTTTCCTGACGGAAGTGATCTTTTTCTCCGAAAGTGACATCTAGGGAAATTTCTCCTAGGGATCTTGCTTGCCTGCCAAGAGCAATGCCGTGAAAACGTATGTTGCTATGGTTGAGCTGGGTCTCGGAGATTTTCAGATGCCTCAGTGTATCCAGGTACATTATATTAATACTGGATCCTCCATCCATCAGCACTCTTCTTAGCCTAGTGTTCTGGACAATAGGGCTTACAACAAGGGCTTGCGTGCCGGGTTCATGGATATTCCCGGGATGATCAGACTGATCCCGAGTAATTGGTGTATTTGAATACTTCAAGAATTTCGGGGTTGCCGGAACAATCGCGTTTATTTCTCGAAGCGTTCTTTTTGCCACCTTTGCGGACGGAGTTGCCAGGAAAGTTAGGGCACATTCTCCATCAACTCTCGGAAATTTGGGCTCGCCTTTCCGCTGCTGTTCTTGGATATTTTCATCAGTGTCCGACTCACTGTCTTCTTTCTCAGCTTCTGGCTTTTGTTTGGAAAATTTCTTTTGGAATTCTTCCCCTTATTTCCGGATCCTGTACTGCCTTTCATATGCTTGTTCAGCCGGCATTGTGCGTTGGTATGGGTGGGTTTCCCAAATTGCGAATGGTGGACGCAGGGTTCCGACTTAATATTTTCCCATTCTTCCTTGGTGTAATCGATTGGTTCTGAACTGCGTCCTTTCCACCTATTCCCTTTTTCACTTCCAAAGGCTATGTTAACTTCTTTGGGCTTTTGTGTTGCGTCTGGAGCTCCTTTTTTCTCAGGGCGAGGATTCTTTTTGGCCTGTATCAGTGTGTCGATACTGCCTCCTCTAGCTCTAATGTCGTCTTCGGCTGCAGCATGTTCGTTGGCGGTTGTAAGCATAGATCCGAGATCTTTGTGCTGTTTGGAACCAACCATGAACGGTACAAGTCCGGGTTTTAGGCCATTGACGAAAGCATGCACTGTTTGTACGTCAGTTACTCCAGAGGAGCTATTCTTCATTGCAGTCCATCTTGAGATAAAATCCACGTATGGTTCGTCTTCAAATTGGGTGCAACGGTTTAGCTGGTTGATGCTATTCGGGTGTTTGTAGGTTCCCCGGAAGTGCTGAGTAAATACTCGAGCCATATCATCCCAGCTGTCGACAGTTCTGGTAGGTAATCCGTTAATCCAATCTCTGGCTCCGTCCAGTAACATCAGGGGAAGAAACTTTACAGCTTCCATGTCCGTCAAATTGTTAATCTGGACAGATGTATAGTAATATGAGAGCCAGGTATCCGGGTTTGTACTGCCGGTGTATTTTTGGTATGTTGGACCAACTTTGGCGAAGCCAGAGTGCAGAGTTATCCTTCGGATCCTATCTGTGAAGCACTTAGGTCCAAAGTATAAGTCGTCTCTTTCCGCCCTATCTATGTGTGCGGAGTACCTGCCGGCTGAATGGACAGAAGGGGATCTACTCCTTTCTTTTCCATTGTTGCGCGGACGCGCTTTTCCGGGATCGTCTCTATTTCTTCCGATATCACGTCCCTTTGGATAAGGTGGAGTTCTACTCCTGTATCTTTCCTTGTCCTTGGGGGGTGTCCGAGATCTCTAACGCCTGTGAGGTATACCCTGTCTTCCGGCTTTTTCAGCTGGGTTTTTCGGAGGTGGCATTGCTTTGCCGTCATTCCGGTGTTTTTCTTCCCGATCGTGGGTGTTAAGTCCACCTTTTGGTAGATGGGATCCGGTTCTAGACGCTTCATCCCTGTTATCGGGATTTTTCTTGTCTTTTCTCGGATCCGTTTTCCTCTCATTTGGATCTCTCGGTTCCTCCGGTCCGGGTGCTCCAGCGGCGCAAGTAGCTGTTTTGCATAGGGCGGAGTCGTCATGCAGCCTCCCTGGTCGCTCTTGCCCCCGGTGTTGTTGCTTCAATGCCTTTCCGAGGAAAGCATACACCCCTTTAAGTTTTTCATTGTTTGAGTACATATCGTTGTTGAGGATGGCGAACGCTGCTTCCGCGTTTTCTGCTGCGGTTTTGTATATTGGCTCGCCTCTGGCATCTTTGCCGTTCACCTACTTTTGCCAAGATGGGTTGTGAAACCTTTCTTTTGGCGGTAGTACTTCCGGTCTTACGATTCCGGGTAACCTTGTAGGTTTTAAGGCATATCTATTCTTTTTCTCGTACTCCTCGATTTCTTCCTTCATGAGCTTGATGTCATCCTGGGTTTTTTGGAGGTGCTCACGAGTTCTGAATAGATGTTGTTGTTGCCTTTGGAGAGCTTGTCTCCTGGATTCTAGCACTTCAGGGGGTTCGTGCAATCCCACTGGTGTTTGTAGCAACTCTTGTTCTTCTTGTTCTGTCATTGGCGGAACAAGGATTTCTTTTATTTTCTTCTCCGCAAGTTTTGTTCCGCTTGCATCTCCTACTTCCGGGCTTTCATCAGCTGGATCAGCTAATTTCTTCTTATGGAGTTTGTATTGGAGTTTTTTAGCGGCCTTGTGCTTTTTCTTGGAAGAGGGAGGCTTTTTGGCAGGTTCATCCTCTGTCAATTCCTTGACATTGGGGAATATTGGAGAAGTTTCTCCGTCTTCTCTCTCTTCCTCTGGCGGAGGAGTTCTAGGGCTTTCCTGACTGCCGGCGTCCGTGTTTTCAGCCGGTTTCACCATTAGTAATTCATGGAATCCCTCCTAAAAAGATTTAACTTTTCTTTCGAAGGCGTCAACGTCTTCGTCTTCGGAGTCAAAGTCATCTGATCCGGTTTCTGACTCTAATCTTGCCTCAATGGCGGCTAGCACAGAGTTAGCTTCCGAGTTCATCGCTGGATTGGCGGATGTCGGATCTTCCACCTCAGTAGTAGGTTTGCTGTTTTCTGCCTCTTGCACGGGATTGCTTTCATCCGTGTTTTCGGCGACCTTGGATTGCACCATACCGATAAAGTGTGAATCACTTTTTTGTCGGTGATCTGAGAAAAATCCGGTATCGTAGTCATCTTCGACTGGGTATAGGGCGGGTGGGAAAAATTTGCTTCCACCGCAAAACCCCATGGCCTCTGCAGTTAGTCCGATAAAGATATTTGTAGATCCGATCGGTAACACGCAGGCACTTACTAGATGATTTTGTGCCGGTATGTAAGATCCATTGTCGAGGAAGCGTCCGATATCGCCGTCAAACTCCAGGCTTCCGACGGTTATGGAACTGCCGATTCCGCCCAGTATCCCAGATCGAAATTTTACGTCTGACGCCGTTTGCCCCACGGTGGGCGCCAACTGTCGAGACATCGTAGTAGTTTTCATAGACAGGGGTGCCATGAGACTACGAGTAGAGACGTGGGGGAAACGTGGTCGCGCTAAAGACGAAAATACAGGTTTTACCCAGGTTCGGTACGTCGTAATAATACGGCATTCCTACTCCTGCAAACTTAATATTCAGGTCTAAAGCCTGTGTATACAAATACAATGTGAGGTTCTGTTTAGCTATTCGCTGAGGATCAACTTCCCGGCGAGTTAGCCTCTAGCTTCTTCTCTATCATATCTCCCGTCCGGCTTTATATAACAGCCGGGTTAGGGCATACAGAGTAGGAAACCTAGAAGACTACGGCGACTGTTAACTTGGAAAGTAAGGAATCCGCCTTCTACTCCAAGCCAGATCACGTGGGCCGTGATCTGGGTTCTTCTAGAATCCGGCTTCTGTGCGTCAGCTTACTGGACCGCCCAATGGACCGTAGCCCACTACCATTCGGGCCACCCGGGCAATCCGGCACTTTAGACTACCATCCGATATACCCCTATTTGGTATATATCCGACAAAAACAAAGCAAAAAAAATTTGGATTTTTGAAAATTAAACCGAAACGAGAAAGTAAAGAAACCCAACAAAAATAAACTAAAGAAGCAAATAAAGAGAAACAATTGAAATATTTTTGGTCTTTTTGTGTTTTGGAAAGAAATAACAAAACCATAAAAACGAAAAGAAGCGAAAACGAAAGAAACGAAAACAAACGAGAGAATCGTGAACATGGATATACAAAGAACCGACAGAAAATGATATAAAGATGAGCGTGTGATATCGGTATACCTCCCCCAAGGTTAGGATTTTGGCCTAAGTGGAGATCAATCACGGCGCAAGAAGTATCCCCGCTGTGGTGGGTCGTCCCTAGCATGGTCGTACTTGGGCGCCCATGAAGAAGATGAAGCGGCAGGCGTATAATCATAGACGAGGTGCTGATAAGGAAAACCCGCAGTGTCGGAGGGCTGGACGAAATCACTATCGTCCCTCTCTCCAACGCCCTATACATGCTGGGGTTGCTGCTCAATGTATGCATCCAGCTCACTCTGTAAAAGTGACCATCCCTGCATGCCATTAAGTTTAAACAAAAGAGTTGCAGGCAAAAGTACTACTCTGTCAGATTTAGTCCCTCTCCACCTTGATTGTTTGGAGAAAGTTATCCCATAAGATAAATTGTTCAGGTTAGCATGAGTAGAGAGAAACTTATGTTGAATCATGGAAATAAGGCCCGACCTCTCTAAAGGAAACTGAAGGTCTAGAGGATGTGGCTCCACACCATGCAAGGCTAGCAAACGAGAGGCAATAAGACCTCCACAAATTCCGCCCCTCTCACGGTTAAGTGAGAGACGGTAAGCAATTAAATCACCAAATTTATAAGTCCTATCATGTTTTAAAGAAGCTGAAGTAAAAGCTAGATCATAAACGGATAACTTGTTGGCAGTTTTTCTAGCTAGCACACATTAAATAAAATAAGCAAAGTATCGAATGGATGGGAGTTGAATTTCTCGAATCTTACCACTCTCCCCTGGAGAGATTCTGCATTGGTAAATGTCCTCATATAACTTCAGCAGTGGTTTGGGCTGCCCTCTTATCTTCTCACATGAACCCCATTGTGGCACCTTGATAGCTGCACAAAAATCATTGAAAGGCAAGTCTACAACTTTATTATAATTTTTTTAATGGACCATAGGGTTAGGCAAAGACCAACTAAAGCGAAAGTCCTGCACCACAGACCTATTAGTTTAATATGTTGGGTAGGTTTATCCTCGAAGAAATGGTCCAATCCTGCATTTTGCACAAGAGTATAGAAATCCTGCAGAATTCCTATAACACGCATGAATTCCTGACATGGATAGATTGATGCAAACACTCTGTCTTCACGGTGTACAAGCATGACCTCATGCAACTCCAACTCATGTTGGTTTAGTTGATACACATTGTGCTCCATCTCTGAAATTTTCAAGAATTATCACAAAAATTGATTTCAAGCAACTATAAGGTGGAAACTACTATAGAGACTTGTACAAGAGCTAAACATGCATCAAAACTATATTGTTTCAACTTAAATCAAGCATGCTAACTCACATAAGCTATCACCTACAGTACCAAAATACTCGAGAAATACTCCACCAAATAAACTTCTACTTGGATAATCGGAGGAGTCACATACCAGAGAGCAAATGCACCCAATTTCAGCAACAATAGTGGGTTGAGCAAAGAGATCAAGAAATCTCGAGGAAGAACAGCAAGAACTCGGGTTCCAGGATTTTTTTTTTGAGTTTGTGGGGTGAGAGAGGAATCTTGGGCAGGAGAGAGAGTAAGTGGAGGGCTAGGGGGACCCACACCATGCCCAAGCGCCACCAGGGGGCTGGCCGCGCCACCTTGTGGTGTGCCTGACTAGTGGGCCCCCCGGGGTCTCCCATGTGGCTCTCTGCCTCATTTTTGACGTAAAAATTTATTATAATTTTGTGAATTTTTTCGATAAACTTTATTTTCGAGGTTTTTTCAGAACTTAATAATTAATTATAAACCTGGAAAACAATTATGGAAAGGTGGAAAACAAAACCAAAACCAGAACTACAGAGGTTCTAAAACATTCCAATTGGCAAATAACGAAAGAAAACAAAGGTGGAAGTGGTGAAAACAAAATTATGGGTGGTGAAAACATGCATAACCACAATATTCAAGATGAAAACATGATGAAAACATTACCATGGTTGATGGGAAACATAATTGTACTAAAGTAGCAAGGTGATAACAGAAGTAAACATGGTGAAAACATAATGGGGAAGGTGAAAACATTGTCCTCTTCATTCAAATCACTTTGTTAACAAGGTTGATCAAGTCTTGTTACCAGAATAATTTTTATATGAAGAAAAACTTTGCTTAGCACTAAATAATTATGTCAACTCAACCTTGATAGACATAGTCCCAATCATAATAAATTCACATTCTTTTGGTGGTACTGGAATGGGACAATAAAATTCTCCAATCTTAATGGTCTCAAAAAATTTAGTTGCATTTATACCATATCTTCTATCAATCTTCTTGGGAAAATAAACAGTATGCACTTTATCATTAACATTGAAATTTATTTTTCCTTGGTTACAATCAGTATCATCCCCTGCAGTGTTAAGAAAAGGTCTCCCAAGAATAATAGACATATTATCATCTTCAGGCATTTCCAACACTACAAAGTCAGTTAATAGTAAAAAACTAGTAGCCACTTGGGCAGGAACATTCTCACATATACCAACATGAATAGCAGTAGATTTATCATCCATTTGCAAAGATATATCAGTAGGTATCAATTTTTCAAGAGATAGTCTCTTATAAAGAGAGAAAGGCATAACACTAACTCCTGCTCCCAAGTCCATAGATCTGACATAATTATTTTTAATGGAACAAGGAATAGTAGAAATACCAGGTTCTCCAAGCTTCTTTGGAACTTTACCATTAAAAGAGTAATTAGCAAGCATAGTGGAAATTTCCTCATTAGGAATCTTCCTTTTGTTAGAGACAATATATTTCATATATTTTGAATAAGGAGACGGTTTAATACCATCAGTCAAAGGAATTTGCAAAAATAGAGGTGGAACCACTCACATAATTTATTATAATTTTCATCTTCCTTTCATTTGTGTTTCTCATTAGGAAAAGGCATTGCTTTTTGTACCCAAGGCTCTCTTTCTTTACCATGTTTATAAGAAATGAAATGCTCCTTAGTATACATTGCAGTTTTAGTTTGCTTTTCAGGTTCAGCTACAGTTTCTTCTTTATCAGAAGCATCACTTTTATCATTACCACTTTCAGTTTCAGCATCAGAAATAGACATACTATTAGGATCTTTAGCAGGTTCAAGAGATTCTACAACAGTTTTATGTCTCTTCTTCTTTTTCTTAGAAGGAGAACTAGTAGGTTGATGAGAATCTTGTTCAGTTCTTTTAGGGTGTCCTTCAGGATACAAGGGGTCCTGAGTAGAAACACCACTTCTAGTAATTATTTCACAAACATGTTTTTCTCAAGAAGCATTAGCTAGCATATGTTTTTGAACTTTGGTGAGCTGATCAATGAGTTTGAACCATATGAAAATGTTTAACAAGCATTTTAACATCATTAGAGGTTTTCTCAATAATACCATGCAAATTATCAATAGCTCTAGAGTTTTCCATAAGATAATTTTGCACTCTCATATTAAAGTTGTCTTCCTTAACAACATAATTATCAAATTCATCTAAGCATTGATCAGGTGGTTTAAAGTAGGGAATATATCTATTATCAAAGTATTGGAGAGAGTGTACCTCAACTGTTGATTGATGAGGAATAGGCTTAAATAATTCTTCTATAGGAGGTAAATTCTTCACCTCTTCAGATTTAATACCCCTATCTTTAAGAGATTTCTTGGCCTCCTTCATCACTTCATCATTTAATTCAATCACCCCTCTCTTCTTGGGTGTTGGTATTAGTGTTGGCTCTAGTGTAGGTGTAGGCTCAGGTATATTCCAATCATCATTATTTTTTGGCTATTTTAGCCATTAATTCCTCAGCTTCTTCTGGAGTTGTTTTCCTGAAAACACAACCAACACAACTATCCATGTATGTCCTAGATTCAACAGTTAGTCCATTAGGAAATATATCTAGCATCTCATTTTTAGGTAATGGATAACCAGGGCTAGCTCTTATTAAAGAACAAAACCTTGTCCAAGATTCAGGTAATTTCTCTCCTTCAATTTTCTCAAAGTTAAAGATATCCTACACAGCAGCATGTTGGGCACCAGCAGGAAAATATTTTTGAAAGTAAGCATTAACCAAATCCATAGGACTAGTAATAGATCCCTGTAATAGATTGTTAAACCAAGTTTTATCTTCATATTTTAGTGAGAATGGAAAAATCTTGGTAACAAAATAAGTATGTATCTTAGTATTATCATAAAATAAACTACTCAAAGATGAAAGCTCATTCATGTTTTCCATAGCACTTTTACTTTCAGTTCCACAAAAAGGTTCCTTCTCAACAATAGATATATACGATAAATATAGAGAGAAACCATAATCTTTGTCTCTAATGTGTATGTGAGATGTAGCAAACCTAGCATCAAGAGAAGATTTATATTTAACATCATGTCTTGCAAGAAGAATCTTGAGAGCACTTGCACCAGCAGTAGCCTGAGCTTCTTTAATAAAGTCATCATTAAGTTCAATATAGGTTTCATCAAGATCATCAATAAACGCAGGGGAATTAACATGTGTACTAACATTTTCAACATGAATTTCAACATTTTCAATTTGTTTGGATTTAGCAATAGTAGCATCTAGGAAAGGACCTAGTGAACCAGTATCATCAAGCACCGTAGAAGCATCATCAAAAGTATTAGATACATTTTCAGACTCAGCAGAAGCAACATTGTGTGTAGCATGTGGTGGTGTAAGAAGTCTACTCATAACAGATGGTGAATAAAGAGCAACAGAGGTGTTTAGAGTTGTACCTCTCCTTGTAGTGGATGGTAATATAGAAACTTTTCCATCACGAGTCTTGCCCATGATGAAAGGCTTGCAGCAAACAATATCATGTTCAAGTGAGAAAATAAATAAAGCTATGCTCCCCGGCAACGGCACCAGAAAATAGTCTTGATAACCCACAAGTATAGGGGATCGCAATAGTCTTCGAGGGAAGTAAAACCCAAATTTATTGATTCGACATAAGGGGAGCCAAAGAATATTTATAAGCCTTAACAGATGAGTTGTCAATTTTAGCTGCACCTGAAAGTAGACTTCCTCGCAACAATTTATCATTGGTAGCAGTTTTATAGCAGGAGCAGTAGTAAAATAATAGTAGTAGTAAAATAGTAACAACAGTAGCAATCGTGAAAACGGCAGTAGCAATTGTGAAAACAACAGGATGAAAGTACCGTAGGCATAGGGAATGGATGAACGGGCGTTTCATGGATAAGATAGTTCATGTAATAATAATAATAATAATGTGGGAATTGCAGATAGTAATAGTAAAGCATCCAAGTTCTGGGGAAACCATAAGCATGTGTTCCAATATAGTCGTATGTTCTTGCAATGAGAAACTTGCACACCATCTTTTGTCCTACCAGCCCGTGGCAGTAGGGCCTCTAGGTAACCTACTGGTAATTAAGGTGCTCCTTTTAATAAAGCACGCGAGAACATCATTAACACTCTGTGAACACATGTGATCCTCACATCACAGCCATCCCATCCGGTTGTCCCAATTTCTGTCACTTTGGGGCCTTGGGTTCCGGACAACAATGTGTGTAACACTAGTACGAACACCCTTATCTGTGGCGCACCATTTTGGGATTCTATGGCGCGCCATGGGGCCGTAGGGGTGCGCCACAGAATCCATACCACTAAATATTTTCTGTGGCGCACGCCAGCCCATGCGCCACAGAAATGCAAATTCGGTGGCGCACCCAAGCCCATGCGCCACAGAAATGCAAATTCTGTGGCGCACCCTATTCGTGCGCCACATAATTTGCATTTCTGTGGAACATGGGCTGGGGTGCGCCACAGAATTTTTTTTGAATTAATAAAAAGGGATCTGGCCGCCGGAATTTCGCCATGTCCTTAGGTAGGGGGGGAGAAGGTGGTAGGTGGAAGATGGGGTCACCAGAGGTGGAGGAGGAGGAGTAGAAGGTGGTGGATGAAGAGGTGGTGGAAAAGGATGTGGAGGAGGAGGTGGTGGAGGAGGAGCTCGCCGGAGAAGGTGGTGGTGGAGGAGGAGCTCACCGGAGTTGGTGGAGAAGGAGAAGCTCGCCAGAGAAGGTGGTGGTGGAGGAGCTCGCCAGAGTTGGTGGAGGAGGAGAAGAAGCTCGCCGGAGGTGGTGGTGCAGGAGGAGAAGGAGCTCGCTGGAGGTGGTTGTGGAGGAGGAGGAGGAGGATAAGGTGTAGAGTTGAAGTAGAGGAGAGAAGGGGAAAGGAGAAGTGAAGAAGTGGAGGAGAAGTGAAATGAGAGAAAGGAGAAAGAAGAGGGAAAGAGAAGGGTTGTTGGGCGGGATTCAAATTTCGAATCCCGCCCAAACATTCTGTGGCGCACCAACCCCCCGTGCGCCATAGAAATCCAACATTTCTATGGCGCACCCTCCCCCCCCCCCGGTGCGCCATAGAATTTTGGTTCCCAATTTTTATTGATTTTGTAGGAAAAAAGCATCTGTCTCAAATAACTTTTTTCCTTTTGGAATTTGGAGAATCTAAAAAAACCTCACAGGCCGAAGGCGAGTGAGGTTGAATTCCTTTTTTTCTCTAGTTTTTTTTGATATCTTGATCATTTTTTCCGACATCGTATGCAAAAGTTATGCCCATTTTACATTTTTTAACGAACTTTTGCTCAGAAAGTCGAAATTCATATTAAAAATTTGATAAAAAAAAGTAGACCTTAAACTCTCCGTGCATCTATAAGGGATTTATTTTTTGATGCTTTTTAGACCTATAACTCTCCCGTGAAAAACTCGAAAGGCGTTCCCAGGGGGAGTGTGGAGAGAAAAAAAAATTATGTGGCCGCATGCGTGGTTGGTGCACCACAGAAATGTCGTATTCTGTGGCGCACCAGTACACATGCGCCACAGAATACGACATTTCTGTGGCGCACCAGATTACGTGCGCCACAGAAATGTTCGCCTGCAATGATTGAGGCGGGGCCTATCCAGTTTTTGTGGCGCACCCTTCTCCTGTGCGCCACAAAATCCAACATTTCTGTGGCACATATTTTGGCGTGCGCCACAAAATTTAATTTCTATGGCGCACCATTCTCTGATGCGCCACATAAAGCCTTCAATAGAAAGGAAGTTTCCTACTAGTGTAAACAATTTGCAGGTATGATCAAGAAACATAAATACTCATGAAACAATAACATGTTCAGATCTGATATCATGGCACTTGGGCCCAAAGTGACAAGTATTAAGAATAACAAGTTGCAACAATGGTGTATAGCACTATGATACGTCGAAAACGTATCTCCTTTTCCGAACACTTTTCATACTGTTTTCCTCTAAATTTGTGAGGTTTGGATACCACTAACACGTACTAACGTTGTTTTCAGCAGAATTACCTTGGTGTCTCGTTTTTGTGCAGAAAAATCAACTTTCGGGAAAATTCCCAGAAAAGACCCCATTGGTCCTAAAACATAAGAAGACACCGGGAGCAAGAAGGGGGGCCAGGAGAGGATCCAGGAGGGGGCCACACCACACCCTGGCGCCCCCACAATTGGCCGCGCCACCTGGTGGTGTGGGCCACTCCCACACCCCCTCGGACTCCCCTTTCGACTACATAAGGCCTTCAATCCTAAAACGCGAGGGGGTTCGTCATATTCCACAGAAACACAACAGAGCGCCACCGCCACCCCGAAACTCAATTTGGGGATCAGAAGTTCCTATTCTGGCACCCTGCCGGGACGGGGACTCGAAGGAGATCATCGCCATCGACACCGCCACTCCTTCTCCATCAACCATCCATGTTTCCCCCGTCCATGAGTGAGTAAACCCCGTTGTAGGATGAGAGGGGTGGAAGGGATTGGATGAGATTGATCATGTTATAACGCCAGATTGTTAGGGCATAGTGCCTAGTATCCATTCTGAGTGTTTTCTACCATTGTTGCAACTTCTTATGCTTAATGCTTGTCACTAGGGCCCGAGTGCCATGATTTCAGATCTGGACATTTTTTTTCATGAGTATAATTATGTTTCTTGATCATACCTGCAAATTGTTTACACACATTGTTGTCCGGAACACGAGGTCCCAAAGTGACAGCAATTGGGACAACCAGAGGGGATGGTTGTGATGTGAGGATCACATGTGTTCATGGAGTGTTAATGCTTTGCTCTGGTGCTTTACTAAAAGGAGCACCTTAATAACCAGTAGTTTCCCTAGAGGCCCCACTGCCACAGGCTAGTAGGAGAAAAGATGTTGTGCAAGTTTCTCATTGCGAGCATGTACGACTATATTGGAACACATGCCTATGGTTTGCCTACATGTTTGATGCTCTATTATTATTATTATCTGTAATGCCCATGTTATTATTATTACATGGCCCTTGTTATCCATGCAACGCCCGTTCATCCATTCCATCTATGCCTACGGTACTCCCATCCTTCTATTTTCCGCGATTGCTACAGCTGTTACTATTTTACTACTATTGTTATTTATTTGTACTGCTGCTATAAAACTGCTACCACTGATAAATTGTTGCGAGCAAGTTTACTTTCAGGTGCAGCTGAATTGACAACTCAGTTGTTAAGGCTAATAAATATTCTTAGGCTCCCCTTGTGTCGAACCAATAAATTTGGGTTTTACTTCCCTCAAAGACTGTTACGATCCCCTATACTTGTGGCTTATCAAGACTATTTTCTGGCGGCGTTGCCGGGGAGCATAGCTTTATTTATTTTCTCACTTGATCGTGATATTATTTGCTGCAACCCATTCATCATGGGCAAGACTCGTGATGGAAAATTTCCCATATTACAATCCACTACAAGGAGAGGTACAACTCTGAACACCTTTGCTGCTCTTGATTCACCGTCTGTTATGAGTAAGCTTCTTACTCCACCACATGCTACACATACTATTACTTCTGCTGATTCCGGGAATTCTTTTGATACTTTTGATGATGCTTCTACTATGCTTGATGATACTGGTTCTCTAGGTCCTTTCCTATATGCTACTATTGCTAGATCCAAAGAAATTAAAAATGCTGAAATTTCTATTGAGAATATTGGTACACATGTTAATTCAAATGAGTATATTGATGATCTTGATGAAACCTATATTGAACCGAGTGATGATTTTATTGAAGAAGCTCGTGCTACTACTGGTGCAAGTTCTCTTAAGAGTCTTCTTGCAAGACATACTATGAAATATAAATATTCTCTTGATGCTAAGTTTTCCACATCTGGCATACACATTATAGACAAGGATTATGATTTCTCTCTAGATTTATCTCATATATCTATTGTTGAGAAGGAAACTTTTTGTGGAACATAAAGTAAAAGTGTTATGGAACACATGAATGAGATTTCATCTTTGAGTAGTTTATTTTCTGATGATACTAAGCTGCGTACTTATTTTGTTACCAAGATATTCCCTTTCTCATGGAAAGATGAAGCTAGAATTTTGTTTAACAATCTGTCACCTGGGTGTATTACTGATCCTATGGATTTGGTTAATGATTTGTTTCAAAAATATTTTCCCGCTAGTGCCCAACATGGTGCTTCGCAGGACTTCTTTAACTTTAAGCAAACTAAAGGAGAAAATTGCCTGAATCTTGGACAAGGTTTTGTTCTTTGATAAAAGCTAGCCCTGGATACCCTCTACCTTAAAATGAGCTCCTAGATATATTTTATAATGGACTAACTGTTGAGTCTAGGACATACCTGGATAGTTGTGGTGGTTGTGTTTTTAGGAAAAGAACTCTAGAAGAAGCTGAGGAATTAATGGCTAAAATAGCCAAAAATAATGATGATTGGAATATACCAGAGCCAACACCAATACCAACACCAAAGAAGAGAGGGATGATTGAATTAAATTATGAAGTGATTAAGGAAGCCAAGAAATCTCTTAAACAGAGGGGTATTAAATCTGAAGATGTGAAGAATTTACCTCCTATAGAATAATTACGTAAGCCTATTCCTCATCCATCAACTGTTGAGGTACACTCTCTCCAATACTTTGATAATAGAGATATTCCTTATTCCAAACCACCTGATAAATTCTTAGATGAATTTGATAATTATATTGTCAAGCAAGATAATTTTAATATGAGAGTGCAAAATCACCTTATGGAAAACTCTAGAGCTATTGATAATTTGCATGGTATTATTGAGAGAACCTCTAATGATGTTAAAATGCTTGTTAAACATTTTCAAATGGTTCAAACTAAAATTGATCAACTCACTAACGTTCAAAGAGACATGCTAGCTAATGCTTCTAGAGATAAACATGTTTGTGAAATAATTACTAGAAGTGGTGTTTCAAATCAGGACCCCTTGTATCCTGAAGAACATCCTAAAAGAATTGAACGAGATTCTCAGCAACCTAAAAAACAATAGTTCTCCTTCTAATAAAAAGAAGAAGAGACATAAAAATGTTGTAGAATCTCCTAAACTTGCTAAAGATCCTAATAGTATATCTATTTCTGATGCTGGAACTGAAAGTGGTAATGATAAAAGTGATTCTGCTAATAAAGAAGAAATTGTAGCTGATCCTGAAAAGAAAACTAAAACTGCAAAGTATACTAAGGAGGATTTCATTGCCAATAAACATGGTAAAGAAAGAGAGCCTTGGTTACAAAAAGCAATGTCTTTTCCTAATAAGAAACACAAATCTAAGAAGAAGAACAATATAATAAATTCTATGAGTGGATGAACCCTCAGTTTTTTGCAAATTCCTTTGACTGATGCTATTAAGTTGCCTCCTTATTACAAATATATGAAAGATACCGTCTCTAACAAAAGGAAAATTCCTAATGACGAAATTTACACTATGCTTGATAATTACTTTTTTAATGGTAAGGTTCCAAAGAAGCTTGGAGATCCTGGTATTCCTACTATCCCTTGTTCTATTAAAAACAATTATGTTAGAACTGCTTTATGTGACTTGGGAGCTGGAGTTAGTGTTATGCCTTTCTCTCTTTATAAGAGACTCTCTCTTGAAAAATTTATACACATTGATATATCTTTGCAAATGGCTGATAAATCTACTGTTGTTCTTATTGGTATATGTGAGAATGTTCCTGTTCAAGTTGCTACTAGTTGTTTGACATTAACTGCCTTTGTTCTGTTGGAAATGCCTGAAGATGATAATATGTCTATTATTCTTGGGAGACCTTTTATTAACACTGCAGGGGCTGTTATTGATTGCAATCTAGGAAAAGTAACTTTTCATGTTAATGATAAAGAGCATACTGTTTATTTTCCCAAGAAGATTGATAGAAGATATGGTCTAAATTCAATTGAAAATATTGAGACCATCAAAATTGGAAAATTTTATTGTCCCATTCCAGTACCACCAAAATAATATGAAATTATTATGATTTGTTTTCATAGTGTTTTCTCCTGTTTTCACCACATTTTCACTTTTGTTTTTCTGGTCTTTATTAATTACTAAAATTCTAGAAATACCTCAAAAATAAAGTTTCTCCAAAAATTCCAGATTAATTATAATAAATTTTTTACGTTCAAAATGAGGCAGAGTGCCACCTGGGAAGCCCCAAGGGGACCCACCAGTCAGGCACACCATGAGGTGGCGCCAACACATGGTGTGGGCCCCCCACTAACTCTGTCCCTGCCAAAGTCTTCTCTCTCACCCACCAAACTCAGCACATTTCGTGGAACCCGAGCTCTTGTTGTTCTTCCTCGAAATTTTTCGATCTTTTTGATCAACCCATCTTTTGTGCCGAAATCTGGTGCATTTGCTCTCCAGTATGTGACTCGTCCAATGATCCAAGTAGAATTTTATTTGGCGAAGCATTTCTTGAGTATTTTGGTACTGTAGGTGACAGCTTATGTATGTTTGCATGCTTTATTTGAGTAGAAATAATTTAGTTTTGATGCATGTTTAGCTCTCCTATAAGTCCCTATGGTAGTTTCCACCTTATAGTTGCTTGAAATTAATTTTTGTGATGATTGTTGAAAAATTTCAGAGATGGAGCACAATGTTCATGAACTAAACCAGCATGAGCTGGAGTTGCATGAGGTCATGCTCGTGCATCGCAAATAGAGAGTGTTCCCATCAATTTATCCGTGTCAAGAATTCATGCGGATTACAGGAATTATACAAGATTTCTATACTCTTGTGCATAATGCAGGCTTGGACCGTTTCATTGAGGATGAACCTATCCAACATGTGAAACTAACTATGTCTGTGGTGCAGGATTTTCATTTCAAATGGTCCTCAACTAACCATATGGTCTATAAAATTTACAATAAAGTTGTGAGCCTGCCTTTCAGTGATTTTTGTGCAGCTATCAAGGTACCAGAGTGGGGTTCTTGTGAGAAGATAAGTGGGCAGCCTAAACCACTGCTGGAACTATATGAAGAGATTTTCCAAGGCAAAAGATTCACAGGGGAGAGTGGTAAAATACGAGAAATTCAACTCCCTACATTTCGATAATTTGCCTATTATATTTCTAAATGTGTTCTAGCTAGAAAAACTGCCAACAAGCTATCTATCTATGATTTGGCATTTACCGATGCTGCCTTAAGATGTGATAGGTCTTATAACTTTGGCGCTTTAATTGCTTACCGTCTCTCGCATAAACGTGAGAAGGGAGGAATTTGTAGAGGTCTTATTGCCTCACGCTTGCTAGCTTTGCATGGTTTGGAGCCACACCCTCTAGACATGCAGTTTCCTTTGGAGAGGCTTGATCTTGTTTCCATGGTTCAACATAAGTTTCTTTCTACCCATGCTAACTTGCACGACTTATCTTTTGAAATAACTTTCTCCAAACAATCTAGGTGAAGAGTTACTAAAACTGTTAGGAAAGTACTTTTGCATGCACCTCTTTTGTTTAATCTTAATAGCAGGCAAAGATGGATGCTTTCTGAGAGTGATCTGGACACATACCTTGAGCATCACTCCCGGCAAGGGGAGGATGCCAGAGAAGGGGACGATGGTGATTTCGTCCAGCCCTACGAAGCCACGGGGATTCCATATCAGCACCCCGGTTATGACTACGCGCCCGCTGCTTCATCTTCCTCTTATGCGCCCTGTGGTCCCCTTGGTGATGATCTCCACTTAGGCCAAAGGCCCAAACTTGGGGGGGAGGAGGTATACCGACATCACACTCATTTATATATCATGTTCGGTCGGTTCTTTGTATATCCATGTTTTTGTTTTCTTTCGTTTGTTTTCGTTTTCTTTCGTTTCTTTTTGTTTTATCGCTTTGTTCTTGTTTTCCAAAACACAAAAATAACAAAAATATTTCTGTTGTTTCTCTTTGTTTTTTTTTTCTTTAGTTTCTTTTGTTGGGTTTGCTTTACTTTCTCGTTTTGGTTTAGTATTCAAAAATCCAAAAATATTTTGCTTTGTTTGCTTGCTTCTTTCTGTTCTTGTTTTAAATCGAAAACCTAAAAATATTTGTTGTTCTTCTTTGGTTATGTAAAGTTTGTTGCAGAGTTCACCGTATTTACGTGTCTTCGATGGAGCTTGATTATCATCCTATATTATTTGATCCACACAAGTGAAGAGCAGTAATGATGATTTACGGCCACCCAAGTTGTGGTAAGAGGCTGGTATGAACTCTATTTGTTTTATTTGTGTACATATACTCATCCATGTGAACATGCTTTGTTCGTTCATGTAAGGTGTATGCTATTTAATTGATGCTTAGTAGTTTATGCTCTCTCATGTTTAGTTCCAACTTATTAATGTAAGATAGCATGTCGTATAGATGTTTGCTTGCATTGTTTAATTCATAGAAGGGTATGAAATTGTGGTATCTCCCTCTGATTGTTTCACTTGAGCCTCGATGATTTATTTTTCCTTAGAGTATTTGTATCACTTTTATACCCGTGTTAATTTTGTTTTGTCGCAAGCATGATTATGATAGTTGTTGCTCTCTTGATTGTCGCTCCCCATCTATTGCTAGCCTTCATCAGTACTGAGTATGAGCTCTACTCGTGCATCCAACTCCCAAAAAACAAAGTTTTCCCATTGTGTCCACCATACCTACCTACATGTGGTATTTAACTGCCATTCCAAGTAAATTTCTCGTGTGCTACCTTTAAAACCCGCTAAAAATTATTCATGTTGTGTGCCCCTGTTTTTGCTTATGAGGAAATAAGTAGAGAATCTTTATCTCACTTGTTGATTGGACTTTCACACGCTCGACTAGTGGCTTCATCCGCTTATCCAATGATAGATGAGCTAGCAGCGGGGTGCCAATCCCCAAATTAATACAAACTGATTATCTTCACTATTTTTGCCCCCGATTTATCAGTCAAAGCATAATTGTGTAAGCAAAAGAGAAAAAGGGATGACCGTCTACCCAAATGCGTCCCTCGCGTGGTAGCCGCTCTTGTGAAGTCTAGTTGGCTAGTGATGTACTGTATTTTCTGTTTACCATTCGTTGACACTAGCATACACCTCTCTTAAAATATAGTATGTGATTGTTGGCAGGCACCCGAGGATTCGGTTAGCCATGGTTTGTGAAAGATGGTTGGGAGGAGTGTCAACTTTTAATATCTTTGTTTAATAAAACGAAAAGATCTAGCACATGAGTTAATCCCTGCTTCCCTCTGCGAAGGGTCTTTCTTTTACTTTTTATGTTGAGTCTTCACCTTCTCACTTTATGCACCTTCTTGAGAGCAATAGCTTTTATTCTTAGTGTAATGTTCTTGTCCTAGAACACGGTTAATTGTGGTATAACTTTGATGCTTGTATCTTTGATCTTTATTTCTAGTCTTCATTTGAAGTTCAGAGGTGCCTGGAATTTATGTTTTGCTCCACTCTTAAGGAAAGCGAGTACAAGTTATCATACCC